>JAWPHD010020322.1:0-32267 GCA_037043455.1 Cyrtodaria siliqua | reverse complement strand
ACTGATTTTCCTCACTTTTATCTATTTGACTTCTTATTTTTGTTTGTTCTGTCCTAGTGCCCTGTTGTTGTGTGGTGTTTCGTCGTGGTTTGTTCTCCTAATGCCTTAAAGTTGGTCCGTTTTTTGTATATATAGCTTTTGTCAGTCGAGGAATTTAATGTTGATTGCATGTTGCTGTCTTGTTAGGTACCGACCATTTTGATTTCTGGGGGGGGCCTGGGATTTTTTTTGAAAAAATATTCTGGCCCTTGAATTGCTGAAAAAAAAAATCCTGGCTCTGACTTGAAGGAAAAAAAATAAACAGTCCCTCAAATTGTTGGAAAAAAATAATCTGGCTCTGAGTCCAATTAGAGGAAAAAAATCTGGCTCCCTCTTCGGTCAATAAGATAAATGTAGATCTACTTCATCAGCCACTGGATTCAACATGGATATGTTTAACCACAATCTGGCTACATCCACAACTTCTGCTCAGAAGTTTATTGAAATCTCAAGTTGAAATGAGTTGTAGATGACAGTGATAGTATTCATGGTTGTAATAAATGTGATGTGCATAGATCATGGTAGTAATACATGTGGTATACATTAGTCATGGCAGTTATAAATGTTATACTGTAGTATACACTGGCAATGGTGGCAGCAAATTTGTTGTATAAAGTGTTATAAAGTGATCATGGTAGTAATTTGGTATACACTGATTATGGTAGTAATAAACATGATATTCATGGTTATAATTAATGTGGTATACGTAAGTCATGGTTGTTATAAGGCCATTATTTTTTGATAATTTGTTTTAAGAACCCTCCTACGACAAAACGAAAATTTTATTTTTCCTTAGGGAATTTCCCCCTTCCTCCTACAGCTATTCTCTGTCTTGATGGTTCTTAAAAATAATAAAAAATAATGGCCTAAATGTGATATACATTGGTCATGGTAGTATGTAAATATTGCAATCCTGTGAGGGTGACAGTGAACATTTGTCAACCTTCAAAGGCTATTTATTTTATTATACTGAAAAATATGTTTGAAAAAGATATTTGCTTCTGCTAAATTTTCCTTTGAAATACATGGTCACTTCTCTCTGTTCAAAATAACTATTCTCAGCACCTAGAAAACATTTTTTGGCGGATGGTTCTTTCAGTAGTCATGGTAGTACTAAATGTGATATACAGTGGTCATGATAGTAATACTTGCAATATACAGTGGTCATGGTAGTAGAAAATGAGGTAAAGAGTAGCCATGACAGTTATAGATGTGATGTACTTTGGGCATGTTAGTAATCAATGTAGTATGCAGTGGTCATGATAGTATTACAATACAAGGGTCCTGGTACTTATGCGATGGATTTTGTGAATATCATCAACAAGTAAATGGACTTAAGAAGAGCTTAAGCCTCATGCAATAGGTTACAGACAAAGCCAGTGTTAATAAGAATGGTATGGAACATGGTAGTCATTGCCCATTACAAAACGATCCCCTATCAAACAAAACATCCAATCAATTCATAATTCAGAAGAGCAAAAGGGGCTCACATAGAAAGCAGACAAGTACAAGCATAACTAAATATTAACACCAGCACATAAAGTTCTATCCACCAAATATATGGAAAGATCCATATTAAACAAAAACAAAAGAGCTGTCGAAAGGACAGCATTCTCCACTATTTAAGGTCAATTTTAAACAAGGTCACTGACACTTCTGTCTCACCAACCAAGTCTTAATTGTGAAGGTTAATAGATGGTGGCGACTGAGGTAGGGAGTAGGGGTGCGGGGTGGGGGTGGTCAATGAACATATATACCAAATATCAAAGCAAGACCTTCAATACCCCAGGAAGAATATGAACTTGAAGAGGCCAGGTGGGGAGGGGAAGTGAAGTGTTACTGAATAGGGAAAAAAACACAGAAATAATACAATATTTTCATTGGAGATGGGGGTTGAGAGGAGGGTGTTGGGAAGTGGATGGAAGAGAACAGGATGGATGCAGAATGGTAACTGAAGAATAGAATAAATATTTGTCAATCTGGGGAAGGTGTGGGATTTATGTGGCTAATGATATATACAGGCTTGCCATTGTTATTGGATGTATGCAGTGGTTTTATTGAAATATATGAAGCTGCTTAAAAATCTTTAACTGAAACTCTAAGTTGAAAAAGAAAATATCATCTGGCTAAAATGAAATAAAAAGTTATGAAACATGATTGTGTCTGTAAGTGATGACACTTGTCAAGCTCCTTTGGCTGAGATATATGGCTAGTGGGTATTGAAATAAATGGACTTGCCAACAAATAAAATAAAACCAATTCTAAGTCGAAAATTATAGGCTACACATTTTCTAAAATCCAATACAGAAAATATTTATCGAGAAAAAGAGCCACAATTTTGCTAAAATGCAATACAGAGTTATGGAACATGTGTCTGCTAGCATTCACGCTTTACTGAAGTTGTATTAATAATTAACAATCACCTATTGAAATAAAGGACTTGCCTAAAAACTTTAACCAGCATTTTGAAGTCGAACAGAAAAACATAACTTTGCTTAAATAATATGGAACATGTGTCTACTAGTGCCCTTGATATTCCAAGCTTTACTGAAGTTTTGATGTACGACTTTAAGTTGTTAAAATAAATGGACTTTGTCAAAAAAGAACTTTAACCAGAAATTCAAAGTAATAAAAAAAACTGCTTTTGCTTAAATGCCAGTGTCCTTGATGGTACTGATGACATATTTCAAGTTTCACTGACCAGTGGTTGCTGAAATAACAGGACTTGGCTAACAACTGAAAACCAACCCGTGGACGCAGACGTTGAGAAGATCTACAACAGCTCTTCTTATTCTACGAATAGTAAAACTTAAAAAAAAAAAATATGGCTTTCAAGTTCACGAAAAAAAATAATCTGGCCAGTGTATTAGGCGAAAAAAATATCCCGGCTTTCAAGAAATGAAAAAAAAATATTCCGGCTCAAAGGAAAATCCCAGGCCCCCCCCCAGAGATCAAAATGGTCGGTCCCTTAGGGAGGCAAATCCACTTATTGCCTGTTGTTGTTTTGGTACTGTTGTTTGTTTGTTGTTCTGTTCATTTCTGTTTTCAGAATATTTGATAATTCTGGACCTGGTGTAGAGATTTTAATGCATGTGTTAACTTTATTTTTTCGTTTAGGGACCGACCATTTTGATCTCAGGGGGGGGGGGGCCTGGGATTTTCCTTTGAGCCGGAATTTTTTTTTTTCATTTCTTGAAAGCCGGGATTTTTTTTTCGCCTAATACACTGGACAGATTTGTTTTTTTCGTGAACTTGAAAGCCAGAATATTTTTTTTTTTAAGTTTTACTATTCGTAGAATAAGAAGAGCTGTTGTAGATCTACTCAACATCTGCGTCCACGGGTTGGTTTTCAGTTGTTAGCCAAGTCCTGTTATTTCAGCAACCACTGGTCAGTGAAACTTGAAATATGTCATCAGTACATCAAGGACACTGGCATTTAAGCAAAAGCATGTTTTTTTATTACTTTGAATTTCTGGTTAAAGTTCTTTTTTGACAAAGTCCATTTATTTTAACAACTTAAAGTCGTACATCAAAACTTCAGTAAAGCTTGGAATATCAAGGGCACTAGTAGACACATGTTCCATATTATTTAAGCAAAGTTATGTTTTTCTGTTCGACTTCAAAATGCTGGTTAAAGTTTTTAGGCAAGTCCTTTATTTCAATAGGTGATTGTTAATTATTAATACAACTTCAGTAAAGCGTGAATGCTAGCAGACACATGTTCCATAACTCTGTATTGCATTTTAGCAAAATTGTGGCTCTTTTTCTCGATAAATATTTTCTGTATTGTATTTTAGAAAATGTGTAGCCTATAATTTTCGACTTAGAATTTGTTTTATTTTATTTGTTGGCAAGTCCATTTATTTCAATACCCACTAGCCATATATCTCAGCCAAAGGAGCTTGACAAGTGTCATCACTTACAGACACAATCATGTTTCATAACTTTTTATTTCATTTTAGCCAGATGATATTTTCTTTTTCAACTTAGAGTTTCATTAAAGATTTTTAAGCAGCTTCATATATTTCAATAAAACCACTGCATACATCCAATAACAATGGCAAGCCTGTATATATCATAAGCCACATAAACCCCACACCTTCCCCAGATTGACAAATATGTATTCTATTCTTCAGTTACCATGTCTCAGTGCTCACACTGGCCATTTTAAATTAATAGCCACACATTTTTTAGTGAAGAAAATAATAGCCAACTTTAATCCGTAAGAAAAATTTGGTCAGTCTTAAGAGCCAAATTTTCAATCAGATTTTATTAGACTATCAGGGCCTCCTCTGGCTATATTTTTCTTTTTTTCACCACTTTCTCCAAGTGAAAGAAGTAGGAGCCTAGACTAGAATTTAAAATTTAAAAGTAGGATTCCAGGAACTCATTACACATTGATAAAACAAAGAATGATGGATTAAATAATGAATAGAAATATACTTTATGTATCTGTCATCTATATATCTTTTTCCACCAACATGTATTTGTAAAGGACAGCTTTTCTCATTCGATTATGTTAAAAAAAAAAAAAAAAAAATCCGAATTTATGTACCATCCGAAGTACTATGACACCGCACTTTTACGGCCCGAAAATTTCAAAACATTCAATCGAAATACCATCAATTACGAACTTTTTTCATGCATTAATGTGTTTTGAATGCAAAAAATGGTCTTTCTTATCAAAGGGGAAAGAAAACACAACCCTAATAGTAGGATAATGTAGTTTTATGTCATTAATTGTCGATCTCAAAGTTGTGACAAATTGAAACTGCCGACACGAAGCCAGGCACAATATTCAAACTTCTTATTGTTTCAATGTTTTAATTACTTTATTGCAAGTGTTTTCACAGTTCACAATACACATGGGAGTTTGCTACCTATTTGGATCATAATGGAATAGTATTAATGCAGATGAAAGTAGCGACTATGTTCATAATAGTGCGTGCACAAATTAATTTCATCTCTTCGTAGTTTGTGTACAGAAAAACAAACAGGAAACTGTACCTACTGTTGGATGCGTAACGGATTGTCTGATTGGTCAATCGCCCGAAAGATAACAAATAACGGCATATCTGATTGGCTATTCGGTCCATTAATCACATGATGTTTGCGTGTATCAACAATGCCGATTATCCGACAACGAAGTGCCAATTAAGGGAATTAACAACTTTTACAAGCGATAATTGATTAGCGCGTGTCGACATCACAGGGGGTGTGAACGGATTATGTAATGTTTATTGCGGTCATTTATTACTTGGGGTGTCAAACAGACCATTATACGAAAAATGTATATAAAAATAAAAATAAATAAAAAATTAAAATAAAATAATCGCCATTTCTTGTCGACATTTCTTTAAAATAATCGACAGTATTATAAAATAATCGCAAATGGCGACCATGGCGTATGGTAGCGTGAGCACTGATGTCTGCATCCATCCTGTTCTCTTCCATCCACTTCCCAACACCCTCCTCTCAACCCCCATCTCCAATGAAAATATTGTATTATTTCTGTGTTTTTTTCCCTATTCAGTAACACTTCACTTCCCCTCCCCACCTGGCCTCTTCAAGTTCATATTCTTCCTGGGGTATTGAAGGTCTTGCTTTGATATTTGGTATATATGTTCATTGACCACCCCCCATCACCCCTACTCCCTACCTCAGTCGCCACCACCTATTAACCTTCACAATTAAGACTTGGTTGGTGAGACAGAAGTGTCAGTGACCTTGTTTAAAATTGACCTTAAATAGTGGAGAATGCTGTCCTTTCGACAGCTCTTTTGTTTTTGTTTAATATGGATCTTTCCATATATTTGGTGGATAGAACTTTATGTGCTGGTGTTAATATTTAGTTATGCTTGTACTTGTCTGCTTTCTATGTGAGCCCCTTTTGCTCTTCTGAATTATGAATTGATTGGATGTTTTGTTTGATAGGGGATCGTTTTGTAATGGGCAATGACTACCATGTTCCATACCATTCTTATTAACACTGGCTTTGTCTGTAACCTGGCATAGCATGTGGCTTAAGCTCTTCTTAAGTCCATTTACTTGTTGAAGATATTCACAAAGTCCATCGCATGAGTACCAGGACCCTTGTATTGTAATACTATCATGACCACATACTACATTGATTACTAACATGCCCAAAGTACATCACATCTATAACTGTCATGGCTACTCTTTACCTCATTTTCTACTACCATGACCACTGTATATTGCAAGTATTACTATCATGACCACTGTATATCACATTTAGTACTACCATGACTACTGAAAGAACCATCCGCCAAAAAATGTTTTCCAGGTGCTGAGAATAGTTATTTTGAACAGAGAGAAGTGACCATGTATTTCAAAGGAAAATTTAGCAGAAGCAAACATCTTTTTCAAACATATTTTTCAGTATAATAAAATAAATAGCCTTAGAAGGTTGACAAATGTTCACTGTCACCCTCACAGGATTGCAATATTTACATACTACCATGACCAATGTATATCACATTTAGGCCATTATTTTTAGCTCACCTGAGCCGAAGGCTCAAAGGTGAGCTATTGGGATCACTCTTCGTCCGTCGTCCGTCGTCCGTCGTCGTCGTCCGTCGTTAACTTTTGCTTCAAATAACTTCTCCTCAAAAACCTCTTGGCTAATTTTGACCAAACTTCACGTGGATGATCCTTAGGTGAATGCTTTTTAGATTTGTTAAAATTAGGTCAACGCGACATCCAAGATGGCCGCCATTACCATATATAGTTGAAACCTTAAAAAATCTTCTTCTCAAGAACCGCTGGATAGATTTCGACGGTTTTTCTTTTAAAACGATCGCCAACGTCTAAACTATCAAGTTTGTTCAAATGAAGTCCCCGGGGTCAAAGATGGCCATGCCCCAGGGGTCCAAAGTTTGTATGTTGAGATTTTGCATGTTTTCCATGTAGACATATAGGAAAAAACTTTAAAAAATCTTCTTCTCTGAAACCACAAGGCACAGAGGTCTCATGTATTACATGTAGCATCAGCTTATGGTCCTCTACTAAGTTTGTTCAAATGGTGACCCTGGGGTCAAATTTGTCCCTGCCCCGGGGGTCACATTTTTACATAGACTTATATAGGATTCTTTTTTAAAAATCTTCTCAGAAACTGCAAGAGCCAGAGGTTTGATATTTTGCATTTACTATAAGCTTATGGTTCTTTACCAAGTTTGTTCAAATGGTGACCCAGGGGTCATATTTGGCCCCGCCCCGGGGGTCACAGTTTTACATAGGCTTGTGTAGGGAAAAACTGAAAAAAAATCTTCTTCTCTGGAACCACATGGCACGGAGCTCTCATGTATTACATGTAGCATCAGCTTATGGTCCTCTACTTAGTTTGTTCAAATGGTGACCCTGGGGTCAAATTTGTCCCCGACCCGGGGGCCACAGTTTTACATAGACTTGTATAGGTTTTTTTTTTATAAAATCTTCTTCTCGGAAACTGCAAGAGCCAGGGGTTTGATATTTTGCATTTACTCTAAGCTTATGGTCCTTTACAAAGTTTGTTCAAATGGTGACCCAGGGGTCACATTTGGCCCCGCCCCAGGGGTCACAGTTTTACATAGGCTTGTATAGGGAAAAACTTAAAAAATCTATATCTCTGGAACCACATGGCACTGAGCTCTCATGTATTACATGTAGCATCAGCTTATGGTTCTCTACTTAGTTTGTTCAAATGGTGACCCTGGGGTCGAATTTGTCCCCGCCCTGGGGGTCACAGTTTTACATAGATATGAATAGGGAAAAACTTAAAAAGCCTTCTTCTCTAAAACTGCAAGAGCCAGAGGTTTAATATTTTGCTTTTGCTATAAGCTCATGGTCCTCTACCAATTTTGTTCAAATGGTGACCCAGGGGCCACATTTGGCCCCGCCCCGGGGGTCACAGTTTTACATAGGCTTGTATAGGGAAAAATTGAAAAAAATCTTCATCTCTGGAACTGCAAGAGCCAGAGGTTTAATATTTTGAATTTACTATTAGATTATGGTCCTCTACCAAGTTTGTTCAAATGATGACCCAGGGGTAAAATTTGACCCCACTCCGTGGGTCACAGTTTTACATAGACTTATATAGGAAACACATTAAAGACTTCTTCTCTGGAACTACAAGAGCCAGAGGTTTAATATTTTGCATTTACTATACTCTTATGGTCCTTTACCAAGTTTGTTCAAATGGTGACCCTGGGTTCACATTTGGCCCCACCCCAGTGGTCACGTTTTACATAGACTTGTATAGGGAAAAACTTAAAAAATCTTCTTCTCTAAAACCACAAAGCACACAGCTCTCATATATTACATGTAGCCCTGGGGTCACATTTGGCTCTGCCCAAGGTGTTATTCTCTAGCACCTTCATTTTATATTCGATCTTTACCAAACTTTGTCAGTGTCTTAAACTGTCTATATCAATGTTGTTATACACAACAGAGCCCACATTTCTTGAACAACCTTAACCAAACTTGCACAGATTGTATAGGACCATAAGATTTCGAAGAAGTTCGATAATGTGTATAGGACCATAAGATTTCGAAGAAGTTCAATAATGTGCCAGTACTCAGATGATCGCTTTAGGGCAATCTTGGCCCTGGCCCTCTTTTATTGGTTCAAATTAACTCAGGTGAGCGATATAGGGCCATCATGGCCCTCTTGTTTATTATTTTTAAGAACCATCAAGACAGAGAATAGCTGTAGGAGGAAGGGGAAAATTCCCTAAGGAAAAATAAAAAAAAATAATTTCGTTTTGTCGTAGGAGGGTTCGTAAAACAAATTATCAAAAAATAATGGCCTTATAACAACCATGACTTATGTATACCACATTAATTATAACCATGAATATCATGTTCATTACTACCATAATCAGTGTATACCAAATTACTACCATGATCACTTTATAACACTTTATACAACACATTTGCTGCCACCATTGCCAGTGTATACCTCAGTATAACATTTATAACTGCCATGACTAATGTATACCACATGTATTACTACCATGATCTATGCACATCACATTTATTACAACCATGAATACAATCACTGTCTTCTACAACTCATTTCAACTTGAGATTTCAATAAACTTCTGAGCAGAAGTTGTGGATGTAGCCAGATTGTGGTTAAACATATCCATGTTGAATCCAGTGGCTGATGAAGTAGATCTACATTTATCTTATTGACCGAAGAGGGAGCCAGATTTTTTTCCTGTAATTGGACTCAGAGCCAGATTATTTTTTTCCAACAATTTGAGGGACTGTTTATTTTTTTTCCTTCAAGTCAGAGCCAGGATATTTTTTTCAGCAATTCAAGGGCCAGAATATTTTTTCAAAAAAATCCCAGGCCCCCCCCAGAAATCAAAATGGTCGGTACCTTATTTGCTTGCGAGTTTGCAGCTGAACTCATTAAGATCCGGGAGGCAGTAGGTAATTCGACACCAAGCTTGCATTGTGACCGAATACCTCACATTTATCAGTACACATGTCCCAGTTAGGGCGTTATTGGCACTTGGCCATAAATCCGTGTACACAATTATTGAGTTTAAAGGGAGTATATCAGGCTTTTCATGGGGGGTCTAGTTGTCCGACTTAAAATCGACAAATATTAATATGTTCTATTCTACATGGCCAAAACATAATTAATGAGCCAAACAATTATTTGCAGAGAAATTTATTCTGCACAGTAATACGTGCTATCCTAGGTGACACACCTGGGTTAATTTCAGCATTTTGCGTATGATTCCATCCTAGCTATATGGTGTATTAAAAGTTTATGGTTCTAACATCATATATGGATTGATAAAAGTGTTTTCTCATGAACTGGAACAATTTTATAATTTTAGATGTTTCTAGAATAATCATGATGTGCCCCCTTTTAATGTAGTTCACACTAAAACTTGCTTGCTTCATAACATCTTTCCTCAACATTAATTATACTTCTAGTCACCTTGTACGGTAAAAAGGTTTTCTCAGATTTACACAAACAGTAAAATGCATATTAACTAATAATAAATAAATGAAGAAATAAATAAATAATTAAAAAAAAAAAAAAAAAATGAATAAATAAATAATAAAAAATTTATTAATAATTAAATAACATAAATAACATAAATAAATAATAATAATCCTAATACTAATACTAATAAATCAATAAAAAAAAATAATAATAAATAAATAAAATAAAATAATAATAAAAATAATAATATAAAATAAAGGAAGTAATAAAAAAGAAAGAAAGAAAGAATATATTAATCTGCAAGAGCATGTGATGAGCACTCAGTATACTTTTGGGAAAAGGGCGGGATTATGGAATCCTGGTGCGATTATTTATGCATCTGACCATAGATCTACATACATATATATCCATGATCTGACGTCGTACATTTGTTTTCAGAGTTAGGGTTTGAACGATATTACAGGAGTATCCTTGATTGCTTAGTACGTCAATTAAAATTGTTAGATCAAGTCATCTTTATCGTATGTCTGGCGGACCATGATTCATTGGGCTAGTACTTTATCAGGGCATGGTATGCTCTAAATAGTATTCACATGTCGGCATCCTTTAGTTTTCTCACAAATGAATGACCTAGAATTAACACAGCGTAACGGGGGGACTGTTATCCAGTCATTGGCGACGTTTATACTCTGTTATCTGTTAAAATAAATAAATAAATAAATAGAAATAAAAAAAAATAAAAAATAAAAAAAATAAATAAAAAAAATAAATAAAAAAAATCAAAAAAAAATCAGTAAATTAATTAATAAAATTTAAACTCTGTTATCGGCTTTTGTTAAAAAAAAAAAAAAAAAATTAATTAATAAATTAATTAATTAAAAAAAAAAAAAAAAAAAAAAATCATAAATAAAAAATAAATAAATAAATAAGAAATATTAAAAATAAGATAAGAATAAATCAAGTCAAGTGGTAACTGCTATCTGTTGTCGGCAGATTCATTTTCCCATTTTCCTTCCCATTAAACAATATAGTGCCTAGTTCGGTCGTGCACATTATTGTAAACATTACAAAAGAAATAACGTTCAAGTTTAAATGAAGAAACATTTTACATTAGCATTAGAGTTTTAAATAAACAATTTATTAAAGCCCTTTGAGGCTTCACTAAGGGTATACAGCCGTTGGGCCATGCCCGCTTTTGTTTGAGCCTTTTGGGGCTTCATCTCTTGTTTAAGCCTATTGAGGCTTCTTTAAGGGTATCAGGCTTATGGGCCATGCCCTCTTTTGTTTTACATGTTTAGGGCTGCCATTTAATATGTATGTGTTGCCGGCAGCCCGCTATTTGGAGCCGCGCCCAATGTTTGCCATACAATTAAATAAATGATAATATTTTCTTATGTGTTTGTCCGTTGGTGCTTTCCCAATAATAGTAATAATCCCTTGTGATATAGCCCACAAGGCTTAAATCAATGTTTCAACTGTTTTTAGGAATATCCATACATGTGATACCTCACGGCGTGAGATGAAATCTCACAGAATTTTAACCCTCCTCCCGGCCCAACGGAATTGTGTGAAAAACTCCCGTAAAATTGCTAAAATCGATTTTTCTAGAATATGTTTGCATAAAAGCCAACTTGATTGTATTGTCTCGTGACTCGCGAGAACATCACGTGACAAGATGTGTACCTGGATTTGGATGATGCCTGGGGGAAGTGTTATTTGCAAACAGTGTATTGGCTTAATTGATCTTATCAAAGGATTATCAGCACACTTATGAAGTCTTTAATGATGATTGTAATCAAACAGGTTCCATATGACTTGAAACTAATTGCCGTATCATTTAATTAGAAGTGGAATAAGGTGACACAGTTATTATCAGATAGCGAAAACAAAAGCAGTGTGGCGGCAGTAAAACGTCTCCCCGCGCTTGCAATCTATGGAAGGGAATAGCCGCCATAAGTCTATGTTGCTTTATTGCTTATTGCATACATGTATATGGCATCTTGCTATCATCTCTAATGTTATTTTCTCAATGCTTTGTATTACATTTCATTTTCTTAATTTGTTATTTGTATTTCCACAAAATCCCATGTATGTATATGTTGCATACTTCTTAATTATTTGTGACAAATGCAACAATGCAACATTGTAACTTGCAACCGCTAAGTCTTAACGGGTTAATTGTTTTTCCCTTGCGTGTATATTTCTTGTTTCTTTGTGACAATTTCAACATTACAATATTGCAACTTTCTAATCGGTGTTTTTCGCTAAATGAGTTGTTTTCTTATTGTATTTCTACCCTATCATTATCAACCGTTATGTGCGATTTGTTTATCGACCGTAGCGCCACTTAACGTATTAATTGTATTAACTCACCATTATGACGTTCAGTGTCGCTGCGAAATTACTAACTGCTCCCTCCAGAAATTCGAGACGTTGCGAATGGCAGATTCTACACATAAGTTCGAGAGGATGCGGATATGAGAACTGCAGGATGCGACAGCGAATATTTCAGGAACCGAACGGTAACTAAACCATATTTCTTTATTTGGCTAATAGTTGAACTTGTATATTTGGCTAATTGTTGAACTTGTATTTTTGTTTTATACACTGGAGTCTGAAAGTTGACGAATTTTAGGATTTTTATCTATCTATATCAAAGGGAAGTCACTCCGAGTGTATCACCTTTTTGGCAAACTTTTAATAAACCCTAGCCGAGGGTTATTCAAATATATTCAGTTTATGCTCTGGACAAGAATTAATTTGTTTAAATCTGATTCGAATTGAAATTACAGACCATATTTATGTATTTCAAATTCTAAATTCAGCCTACGCCTTGTCATCATTCATACTCCCGTGTAGAGAAACCGAAAGTAGATCGACTGTACAGTACACGTGTATTCGGTAACGTCACTGTAGTGTAGAGCAATTCATATATTAACAGCAAAAATCAGCTGCGTGTTATATTAAATGTTGACAAACTGTACTAGATCTGTTTGTTAGAAATGAATTGTTTTTGTACCTCCAATGGCTTTGAAGAATATATGGACATGCATACTTAAAGGGACACACGGCAATCTTGAAGTATTTGAATGGGTGTCTCGATATATATATCCAGTATCATTTTTACTTTTACCCTGTTTAGATTTAAATAAATGAAATTTTAAGTATTCACTATTTCGTCTTATTACATTGTATACTATAAGTTTTAATATATTATTGGTGCAATACTATCAAAAACTAATAATATGCAAAAACAAATGGCTTAATACAATTCTTATAATTAACATTAATGATTGAACAAATGCAATTTATGTAGTAAAACTAACGTGTCGACGCTAGTTTTTAAAAAATCAAGATTGCCATGAATCGATTGTGTCCCTTTAACAGATCTGTGTACATGTAAATGTATTATTACTAGTCTAAGTACATCTTTTTTTTCACCTATGCTTCAGTAGTTTACCAATACATGGGGATGGGGGTGGGTGGGGGTATGCCTCCCCAAACTCTGTAGAGTTGGGGGAAACATAGATAGACGTACTGCACTAATATCTTGGAAGCCCACAATTAACCTAAAATTCATCAACATTTTCAGGTACAGAAGTTGAATGAAGAACATTAAAGAAGACAGCGATACCAAGTCACTGTAGTTGGTACAAAGACACGCCAAAACCAGACAGTGACATACGGCGCATGATGAGCGATCAATAAAAAGAAGACGAATTCTGGTCGAGCAGACTAGCACTGATTGTCCTATTGAAAGTAACCAGGATGTCTCGATGTTTGACAGTGAACTGCAGTTAGGTTCATGCGAAGAAATTGTAAGTGATAATCTACAAAGCAGTATAAATGGAGAGGAATCCAAGGATACAGTAACGCTTGATGAAAAGGTGTATGTGTCTGTACCTACTCAGACTCGCTAGTCGAAGGATGTATTCATTTGAATATTTTAGAAAGGATAGCGCCGGGATTCATTTCTACACAGGACTTGAAAATATTTTTAAATTTTACTTTGTTCTACACACTTTAGGCCCAGCAGCTTATTAGCTCTACTGATCAGAGATCAGCAGAGCTTATGCCGTGGTGCGGCGTCCGTCGTCCGTCTGTCCGTCTGTCCGTCTGTCCGTCCGTCTGTCCGTTAACTTTTATTTGTAGCGACTACTCCTCTGAAACTACTGGATGGATATTCATAAAACTTTACAGAAATGTTGCCCATGAAGTCTAGTTGATCCTAGCAAAAATTCATGTTGATGTGAAATCCAAGATGGCCGCCAAAGCTAAAAATAGATTTTTTAAATTCAAGTTTGTAGCGACTACTCCTTGAAAACTAAAAGTGATATTGATATGGGACTTTTTCTAAAATGATCAGCATGACATGATGTTGATCCTTGTTGAAATTTATTTCGATGCGACTTTAAACATGGCCGCTAGCAGCCATCTTTGTTTACATAGATTTATATAGTAAAAACTTGTAGCGACTACTCCTCTGAAACTACTGAATGGATATTCATGAAACTTTACAGAAATGTTGCCCATGAAGTCTAGTTGATCCTAGCAAAAATTCATGTTGATGCACAATCCAAGATGGCCGCCAAAGCTAAAAATAGATTTTTAAAATACAAGTTTGTAGCGACTACTCCTTGAAAACTATAAGTGATATTGATATGGGACTTTTTCTAAAATGATCAGCATGACATGATGTTGGTCCTTGTCAAAAATCGTTTTGATTCGACGTTAAACATGGCTGCCAGTGGCCATCTTTGTTTACATAGAGTTATATAGTAAAAACTTGTAGCGACTACTCCTCTGAAACTACTTGACGGATGTCCATGAAACTTCACAGGAATGTTGCTCTTGATGTCTAGTTGATCCTAGAAAAATTTCAGGCTGGCCGGAAATTCAAGATGGCCGCCACGGCTAAAAATAGATTTAAAATAAATAAATTTGTAGCGACTACTTCTTGAAAACTGTAAGTGATATTGATATGGGACGTTTTCTAAAATGATCAGCATGACATGATGTTGATCCTTGTCGAAATTTATTTCGATGCGACTTTAAACATGGCCGCTAGCGGCCATCTTTGTTTACATAGATTTATAAAGTAAAAACTTGTAGCGACTACCCCTCTGAAACTACTGGATGGATATTCATGAAACTTTACAGAAATGTTGCCCATGAAGTCTAGTTGATCCTAGCAAAAATTCATGTTGATGCAAAATCCAAGTTGGCCGCCAAAGCTAAAAATAGATTTTTAAAATACAAGTTTGTAGCGACTACTCCTTGAAAACTATAAGTGATATTGATATGGGACTTTTTCTAAAATGATCAGCATGACATGATGTTGGTCCTTGTCAAAAATCGTTTTGATTCGACGTTAAACATGGCTGCCAGTGGCCATCTTTGTTTACATAGAGTTATATAGTAAACACTTGTAGCGACTACTCCTCTGAAACTACTTGGCGGATTTTCATGAAACTTTACAGGAATGTTGCTCTTGATGTCCAATTGATCGTAGCAAAATTTCAGGTCGGCCAAAAATTTAAGATGGCCGCCACAGCTAAAAATAGATTTTTAAAAAAGAAGTTTGTAGCGACTACTTCTTGAAAACTATAAGTGATATTGATATGGGACTTTTTCTAAAATGATCAGCATGACATTATGTTGATCCTAGTCAAACATTATTTTGATTCGACGTTAAACATGGCTGCCAGTGGCCATCTTTGTTTACATAAGAGTTTGTATAGTAAAAATGTGTAGTGACTACTCCTCTGAAACCACTAGACGGATTTTCATGAAACTTCACAGGAATGTTGCTCTTGATGTCTAGTTGATCCTAGCACAATTTCAGGTCGGCTGGAAATTCAAGATGGCCACCACAGCTAAACATAGATTTTTAAAAACAAGTTTGTAGCGACTACTTCTTGAACACTGTAAGTGATATTGATATGGGACTTTTTCTGAAATGATCAGCATGACAAGATGTTGATCCTTGTCAAAAATTATTTTGATTCGACATTAAACATGGCTGCCAGTGGCCATCTTTGTTTACCTAGAGTTATATAGTAAAAACTTCAACTTGTAGCGACTACTCCTCTGAAACTACTTGACAGTTTTTATGAAACTTCACTTCACCTAGCTATCAAAATCTATCAGTAGAGCTTCAAGGTCATTGACCTCTTGTTGTTTAAACTATGTATACCACAATGTTGTAAGCATAGACGTTTCGGATCAATTTTTCATGTTTCTGATTAAATTACGCAGACATAGAACTAATTTTGAACTCGCAAGAATGTTTGGTGTTTCTGAAACAGTGGTTTTGAATGTTGTAATAACCTGGATTAATCTTACGTCAAGACTGTGGAAAGAAAGAAATGTTTGACCATCTCAAGAACTGGTCTGGTACCTTTCTCCATCAGGATTTAAAAAACTTTATCCATCCATCTACTCGAGTTCAGGCCTTTTTCTACTATTCTCACGGGTCCGACTATCGGACCCGTTCCCAATGCCAAATATAGTTTTTTTTCCCAATTCTGAAATAAAATTTCCCCCTTTTTTTTTTTTTTTACAAAGTCAGGTCAAATATAAAAATGTTTAATACTATAAAAATAACAATATTTAAATCATTTATCATGTATTGAAACCCGGCAATTAAAACAACTTGATATTTATGTACAACTAACTTATGAAAATTCCCAATTTGAGGCGTAAAGCGATTACATTTTTCCCAATTGGGCAAAATTTACGGCATAAATTTTCCCAATTTGTCCAGGGTCTTTTTCCCAAAATGGGCAGAAAAAGGCCTGGAGTTATTGTTGATGGTACGGAATGTCCTATAAAAAAAAACAAGCAATCCTAAATCGCAACAAAAAACATTCTCAACATACTAAAACAGAAACACTGTGAAAGTTTTAGTGGGTGCTACACCAGGAGGACTAGTATCCTTTGTTTCAGCGGCCTATATTTGGAGGCAGTGCGAGTGACCGACAGATTACTGAACGTAGTTCATTATTACACAGTTGTGATGCAAACAACAGCATTATGTCTGACGAAGGTTCCAATGTGCAAGATCTTTTTGCTCCACGTAATGTTTCTATTAATATACCAACATTCTTTGAGAAAAAGAACAGAATGACGGGAGAAACTTTAATCAGAGACCTTCGAATAGCAAGTAAACGTGTTCACATCGAGAGACTAATAGGACTTGCAAAAACCTACAGAATTCTAATCGAACCAATGACGGCGACTGACACCAAACTTTCATCGGAGATCATATTTATTTGTTTCATATTGTGCAATTTTAGATCCAGCATAATTCCCAAGCATGCCTAGCTCAGAACAGTTGACTTACATTTGGGCAGCGGCATTATTATTCAATGTTGACCGAGTATAAAACAAAGTAGACATATAAATTACCAGTCACTCAATTTGAATATATGACCGGCTTGTTATAAATCATGTAATAAAACAGTCATTTAATGACATCCCGGTCAATAGTAACAATACTTGCCCTCGGTGAATCGAAGGACCATGGTAACTATTCACACATGATCCTTCCATATACCTCGAGCAAATAGTAATAACTTGACCGGATCAGAAACAACAGAGTTATAGCCCTTGTTTTTCTGAAAAATGCTATTTTCTGCCTTGTGAACACTTTAGGGCCTTCAATAATAATTGGATCTTTACGAAACTTTGCCAGTGTCTTTATATTAATGAAAGCTCGGACAAGTTCGAAAAACAGCCAGATCGGAATAATTTCACCGGAGTTACGGCCCTTGTTTTGCTGAAAAAATGTCAAATTAAGCCTTTTGAACACTCGAGCACCTTCATTTATTATTTGATATTTACCAAACTTGCACAGATTGTTAATATCAATGAAAGCTCGGATAAGTTTGAAAACCAGCTAGATCAAACCAACAGCTAGATCAAACCATTAACAGCGGAGTTATTGCCCTTGATTTAGTTAAAAATGCTATATTTTTCTTCGTTAAGATGATAGGGCCTGCATTTTTCATGCGATCTTTACGAAACTTTACCAGATTGTTTATATCAATGAAAGCTCAGACAAGTTTGAAAACCAGCCAGATCGGACCAGTAACAGTGGAGTTATGGTCCTTGATTTAGTTACAAATCCTATATTTTGCCTCGTTAAGACGATAGGGCCTTCATATTTCATCCGATCTTTACGAAACTTTACCAGATTGTTAATATCAATGAAAGCTCAGACAAGTTCGAAAACCATCCAGATTGGGCCATTTATATCGGAGTTATTGCCCTTGATTTTCTGAAATATGCTATATCTTGACCCCATTAAGACGAAATGGCCTTCATTTGGCAGGATTTAATTGAAACTTTGCAGGGATGATCAGTACCCAGCCTAGTTGTGCATATCATCGCCATATTTCAGTTGAATAATTTTTGGCAGAGTTATGACCCTTTAAATGTTTTAATACACAAACATTGTCCAGATTAGTCTCTTCTGAACTCTTTTCCAGATTTCAGCGAATCTTGGCGGGGATGATCATTACTAAGCCTAGTTGCACCTGTCATTGCCATGTTCTGGTTGAATGGATTTTGGCATAGTTATGAGCTCTTAAAGGTTTTAATACACTAACTTTGTCTAGACTAGTTCTCCTGAACCTCTGGCTGGATTTCAACGAAACTTTGCAGGGATGATCAGTACCAAGCCTAGTTGCCTATATCATCACCAAGTTCCGGTTGAATTATTTTTGAAAGATTTATGGCCCCTTATACATAAACTTTATCTTGAGCCAGTAGAGCGTCCACATGGCCTCTTGTTTATCATTATCAGACTCACAAGTCACGTTATTGTTGGTGCTAATTTGCAACAGAAAATATATAAATATTATAATTGATCTGCCTTTTTATATCGTATAGGTTAACAGTGTTAAACGCCGGTAGTTAATGGCTAATTTCATGAAGTACTCACACATTTGCTACCAATGTTTAAAAATGTGAATCAGTTAGCCCAATTTAGGTCAACTCCCATAACTGGCTAAATTCTTATATGCATGAACTGTATACAATTCATTCTATGATCATCATCCAGCAATGATGTAGTTAGTCAGGCACTGCATGTTGACTGACAGTGGTTTTACTAGAATTGAACTAGGTCTTCCTCCACCAATAAAACTGCTTGCCACATAATGTGTTTTAAACTTTAAATTAAAGGGACACACTGCAATCTTTATTTGTTTAAAACTCCTGTTAGTTTTCCTGCATAACCTGCATGTGCAATCAATACTCTTCATTATTAGAATAGTTCAAAACTGATTTAACACACGTATAACAAACTTCTGAATATATATTTAAACATTTGGTAATATAAAAATATATATGAAAACTCGAGTTTATTTAATAGTATGCAAGCAAGTTGAAAGTTAAAGGGACACTGTCCGTAAGTAAGCAGTATTGAGCATAGCCAAATAACTGTCTGATTTTTATTCAGTGAAATGTCTACATGAAATCATTAGCACAGACCCAGATAAGTCTGTAGTAATACATTCGTGAGTTTGATTTTTTTTTATTTGATTTATGATTTGTAAATAATGTGGGGCCCACTTTATTTACATTTTCGTCTGTTCCCATGACATCCATTAGCGTTTTAGCTTTTATATATTGTATCTCTTACGTAATACATCTGGCCCGGTTAGCTCAGTCGGTAGCGACGCTCCACTATTATTACCTGCGAGAGTTATTTTAGTGTGGGTTACGAGTTCAATCCCACGAAACGTTTATTCTTTTTTTGTACCGCTATTGAATTCCATAAAACAATCTTGGTTTTGTTTAGTAAATATGCAATAATGGTTGGTGTGTTATGTTTGTCAACGTAATTATTTTGTGTTTTAAAGGCTAAAAGTTACGGACATTGTTCCTTTAAGACGAAACTGAATTAAATAAATCTAGTTGCTTCAATATGTTACTGTTGATGCAGACTTAAACATTGCCATGTGTCCCTTTCATTCAGACTAGTTTCTGTAAATGCGCCACCTGTGAATGATTAAACAAATAAAAACATACAATAAAATATATTTTATTTCATTCAGATTTGTTATATTTCTTTATTTACAATCAACGTAAATGGTCAGAATAATCTATTAATCATTTACCTGTCTTTGGCAAACATATTTTAAAGTGTCGATATTTTTAACTCCTTTAAGCTAAAATTCAGTTCAATTTGACCAGTTTAAGCCCCTCATTTAGACGTCAGATTTGATCCATACATAGATCAGTAAATATTTGGTTGTTGAAGGCAGGTTTGCTGTATATTACATGCACATAATAGATTTCCGCACTAATCTAGTCGGAAACAATTGATCATGATACACATGATTGTATCACGAATAGATGTATCATATCTGTGTTCTACAAGAACATAAAGCTCCTCGGACAAATCAATAATTCAGCCTTCATTTGCATATTTATTACACTAGTGTAAATATAATAAATATATCATGGCTTTATAACACTCCAACACCGCTAGTTTGTTATAAATTATGGTTCATCTGGCGTGTAGACAACTGTTTCTAATTAATAATTTCTTTATAGAAAAACTTGTTCAAAAAAGTTGGTTCAAAATAAATATAAAATGTCTGCAACTTTGCCAGCATGCTGGAAATAAAGCCATCATCTCTTTCGATGCGGATACACTTGATGTCTGCTAGAGTATAAACAATGAAGTCGAAGTGCAATTTTCCAGTGCAAAACAACTGTCCTTGAACCTGATAATAATAGTTATGATTTTTATCCAGGCAAAATCCATTCGTCAACTTTAAGATATGGAACCGTTACAGGTGTGATATTTTTGTCTTTGTCAGAGTAAGGGCACTTAATTTCAATTACTAAATCTGTCGAAACTATTCCATCTGGTGAAGAGGCCAGGAATGGTGAAGTTTCAGATACAAAAATTCCACACTTGTCTACCTTGCATTTGCATAATTGTTCGTAACTTTTTACAGCCTCTTTTTCAAACTTTAACCCATGACCTGTCGCTTTAGATTTGAAGGATTTTGTGTCGATTAGATCTCTGGCCAGCTTCGAGAGGTCTGTGTGATCTGTTGCCTTACAAATTCTGCCGAAATGAGATGAATGAATTCTCTTCTTCCTCTCTTCATGCCATAACTCATTTGCACATTGACCTAGAGTTCTTTCCTCGATGCTGTTAACTAGACCATTAGAAACATTTGCCAAACCCATTCTCTCCAGGAAAATGTCCTCGGGCTTGTTCATAAGATAATCATGGTCCTTGGCGACGGCCCTGATATTCGCGGGTTCATATAACTGCGCTATAGGCATTGTTGAAACTTGACTGAAGTTCAAACTAGTATTTCTAAAGTAAGACGGATACCATTTAGTTCCAATATATTGTGAAAATCGCGGTTCAAATACTACATTTGTGCTCTCATCACCTCCAGGCATTTCTATATCACGTGCCTTTGTAGGTGATCCCGTATATTTCTTCACTTGATGAAACGATATTGTAGTTTCTCCGTGCATGTGTTCTCCACAATGACAGACCCCGTTTTCTGAAACATATAGGCAGCAAAAAGTATGGCACAAACATGCTTCCAGTGAGCATTTGGGCCCATCCCAGCACCACATTCACACTGTGCTTCTAAAACTTCACCATCTCGTGAGATAGGAATGTCCACAATGTAAACAACCGCCTTCTTCATTTCCGCTCGACTTGCACTTTTCACAAAATAGCGAACTTCCGACTCATGTATTCTCATGTAACGCAGATGCTTCTCCTTGTACAAATTTAATGGAGTTTGATCAAACTGCTTGTCAAATTTCACGAGATAGGAATGAAGTTACGTCTTCCATTTCAACATGTGCAAATTTGTTGTCACTGTTCAGATCCAAATAGCTCAGTGGATCAAGCAGTTTCATAACATACTCAGCTTGGACTATCTGGTCTACCAAAGTTTGAGTTTCTGTCGTAAGCATCCAGTCTGAAAATATACAAAAGCATCCAATCACTACTAAATTAAAAAATAGGAATTTACAAAGATGAAATCTTCTTTTTTTTTTAGTTTTTTCTTTTTGTATTTAACGTTATGGACTTTATCAAAATTCGTGCTGCTCTTGCATGGTAGAAAAGGGGATAAATTACCCCAACCACTTACAATAATACACATCGCAAACAAAACGCATAACTTTTTTATAATACATATTGGTATAGAACAGCCTATAAATTATTTTTTAAATACGAGAAGACTGCACTGTTTCCATGGTTTCATGAACAAACAGCGATTATTGCCAAACAGTGAAACACGGCAACGGCGATCTCAAAAATACTTATTATCTACGTAAACAATGTTTTTATTACACTTACGCTCAATAAGCTCCTTCTTACGGCCTCAATAAGCTCCTTCTTACGGCCTGATAGGCGTGCATTTCGTTTTCTGAGTTCGTCTCTCAGTTGATTTAATGTTGAAGAGCAATATTTTGCTGATATTTTGCGTTTGTGTTTGTTCTGGAACACGGAAGTATGTGATCGTAGCGTCGCCAATCGGAGCCAAGGGAGATAATCTACTAATGTTCCTCATTTCGGAACACTCGAAATGCATTCGTTGAGGATAACAACAAAACTTTCCGATTGCGAAATGGGATCAGTCGTTATTTTTAGCCAAAAGTCAGCGCCTCCTGTCGTCATAATAAGACGCGTCATTCTGACAAATTCCTAATTATATAATTCTAAGTGCTTACTTCTATATTCTATGTCTCCATGTATTTGTTTGTTGTTGCTGTTGTTTTAATTGAAATGTTTGTATGAATATGAAATATAGCACAAGGTGTAAATAAATAAAAGATTAAGAAAACGAAAATAGGCACTTAGAAGTTACAATTTGAAAAATAGGCACTTAGAAGTTAAAATTTGAAAAATTGCAATAAATACCAACATTTGACATAGATAGAAAATGAAATGTAATACAAAGCATTGAGAAAATAACATAAGAGATGATAGCAAGATGCCATATACATATATGCAATATGCAATAAAGCATCATAGACTTATGGCGGCTATGCCCTTCCATAGCAATCAGTACTGTATTCATTCGATCTTTGGAGATCACTGAGCCCGATACTTATATTTAGTTATCGGTGGTACAATTTCTTTTGTTTTCTTACTTAATTTGCTGCTCCCAACTAAATTCCATTATTTTTATTTCGCTCTTCGGGGCATTTAATTTTATTAGATACTGGGACCATACGCCGTACGACATGGGGAAGCGTATAACTCCATGTCCACCGCCGTATGCATGCCATCTTTGGGATGGTTAAAATTGTGTACTGTTGATTTTATTAATATTGAGTTCTACTCAACCCGGGGCTAGAGGGCGTGAGCGGTAGCCAGCACATTTCACTACCGCTCATGAACAGTCTCAATCAAACCGAGACTGCAATATTTCGTATGTGTCGTGCTCGGCCGTTTCCAAAGGTCCATTATCATACTTTTTTATAGCACAGTGGCGTTGCTTGTGCAGTGGGGCGGCAGTAAAACGTCTCCCCGCGCTTGCAATCAGTACTGTTATTCATTCGATCTTTGGAGATCACTGAGCCCGATACTTATATTTAGTTATCGGTGGTACATTTTCAATTTCTTTTGTTTTCTTACTTAATTTTTGATTCGGTGGTTCCACTACTCCAGCCTATAAAAGTCTCTGGGTATTGTTTAACCATTTAAAGGATATGTTGTCTGCTTTTTAGCTCACCTGAGCCGAAGGCTCAAAGGTGAGCTATTGGGATCACTCTTCGTCCGTCGTCCGTCGTCGTTAACTTTTGCTTCAAACGACTTCTCCTCAGAAACCGAAAGGCCAATTTTGACCAAACTTCACGTGGATGATCCTTAGATGAATGCTTTTTAGATTTGTTAAAATTAGGTCAGCGCGACATCCAAGATGGCCGCCATTACCATATATGGTTGAAACCTTAAAAAATCTTCTTCTCAAGAACCGCTGGACAGATTTCAACAGTTTTTCTTTTAAAATGATCGCCTACGTCTAGACTATCAAGTTTGTTCAAATGAAGTCCCCGGGGTAAAAAAAGGCCGTGCCCCGGGGGTCCAAAGTTTGTATATTGAGATTTTGCATGTTTTTCATATAGACATATAGGAAAAAACTTTTAAAAATCTTCTTCTCTGAAACCACAAGGCACAGAGGTCTCATGTATTACATGTAGCATCAGCTTATGGTTCTCTACTAAGTTTGTTCAAATGGTGACCCTGGGGTCAAATTTGTCCCCGCCCCGGGGGTCACAGTTTTACATAGATTTATACAGGATTTTTTTTTAAAAATCTTCTTCTCGGAAACTACAAGAGCCAGAGGTTTGATATTTTGCATTTACTATAAGCTTATGGGCCTTTACCAAGTTTGTTCAAATGGTGACCCTAGGGTCACATTTGGCCCCGCCCCAAGGGTCACATATTTTACATAGACATGTATAGGGAAAAACTTAAAAAATCTTCTTCTCTGAAACTGCAAAAGCCAGAGGTTTAATATTTTGCATTTGCTATCAGCTTATGGTTCTCTACCAAGTTTGTTCAAATGGTGACCCAGGGGTCACATTTGGCCCCGCCCGGGGGTCACAGTTTTACATACGCTTGTATAGGGAAAAACTGAAATAAATCTTCTTCTCTGGAACCACATGGCACGGAGCTCTCATATATTACTTGTAGCATCAGCTTATGGTCCTCTACTTAGTTTGTTCAAATGGTGACCCTGGGGTCAATTTTGTCCCCGCCCCGGGGGTCACAGTTTTACATAGACTTATAAAGGATTTTCTTTTTAAAAATCTTCTTCTCGGAAACTGCAAGAGCCAGAGGTTTGATATTTTGCATTTACTATAAGCTTATGGTCCTTTACAAAGTTTGTTCAAATGGTGACCCTGGGGTCACATTTGGCCCCGCCCCAAGGGTCACATGTTTAACATAGGTATGTATAGGGAAAAACTTTAAAAATCTTCTTCTCTGAAACTGCAAGAGCCAGAGGTTTAATATTTTGTATTTGCTATAAGCTTATGGTCCTCTACCAAGTTTGTTCAAATGGTGACCCAGGGGTCACATTTGGCCCTCCCCCGGGGGTCACAGTTTTACATAGGCTTGTATAGGGAAAATCTGAAAAAATTATTCTTCTCTGGAACCACATGGCACGGAGCTCTCATGTATTACATGTAGCATCAGCTTATGGTCCTCTTCTTAGTTTGTTCAAATGGTGAACCTGGGGTCAAATTTGTCCCCGCCCCGGGGGTCACAGTTTTACATAGACTTATATAGGAAAAAAATTAAAAATTCTTCTCGGAAACTACAATAGCCAGAGGTTTGATATTTTGTATTTACTATAAGCTTATGGTCCTTTACCAAGTTTGTTCAAATGGTGACTCTCGGCTTACATTTGGCCCCGCCACAAGGGTCACATGTTTTACATAGACATGTATAGGGAAAAACTGAAAAAAATCTTCTTCTCTGAAACTGCAAGAGCCAGAGGTTTAATATTTTGCTTTTGCTATAAGCTCATGGTCCTCTACCAATTTTGTTCAAATGGTGACCCTGGTGTCAAACTTGGCTGCGCCCCGGGGTCACAGTTTTACATAGACTTATATAGGAAACACATTAAAGTCTTCTTCTCTGGAACTACAAGAGCCAGAGGTTTAATATTTTGCATTTACTATACTCTTATGGTCCTTTACCAAGTTTGTTCAAATGGTGACCCTGGGTGCACATTTGGCCACGCCCCAGGAATCACGTTTTACATAGACTTGTATAGGGAAAAACTTAAAAAATCTTCTTCTCTAAAACCACAAAGCACACAGCTCTCATATATTACATGTAGCCCTGGGGTCACATTTGGCTCTGCCCAAGGTGTTACTCTCTAGCACCTTCATTTTGTATTTGACCTTTACCAAACTTTGTCAGTGTCTTAAACTGTCTATATCAATGTTGTTATACACAACAGAGCCCACATTTCTTGAACAATCTTAACCAAACTTGCACAGATTGTATATGACCATAAGATTTCGAAGAAGTTCGATAATGTGCCAGTACTCAGTTGATCGCTTTAGGGCCATCTTGGCCCTGGCCCTCTTGTATTGGTTCAAATTAACTCAGGTGAGCGATATAGGGCCATCATGGCCCTCTTGTTAATTTAGTCTTTTGGCTGTTACTTGTGATACGCAGGCTTCATAACTGCTGCTCCCAACTAAATTCCATTATTTTTATTTCGCTCTTCAGGGCATTTAATTTTATTAGATACTGGGACCATACGCCGTACGACATGGGGAAGCGTATAACTCCATGTCCACCGCCGTATGCATGCCATCTTTGGGATGGTTTAAATTGTGTACTGTTGATTTTATTAATATTGAGTTCTGCTCAACCCGGGGCTAGAGGGCGTGAGCGGTAGCAAGCACATTTCACTTCCGCTCATGAACAGTCTCAATCAAACCGAGACTGCAATATTTCGTATGTGTCGTGCTCGGCCGTTTCCAAAGGACCATTATCATGCTTTTTTTATAGCACAGTGGCGTTGCTTGTGCAGTGTGGCGGCAGTAAAACGTCTCCCCGCGCTTGCAATCAGTACTGTTATTCATTCGATCTTTGGAGATCACTGAGCCCGATACTTATATTTAGTTATCGGTGGTACATTTTCAATTTCTTTTGTTTTCTTACTTAATTTTTGATTCGGTGGTTCCACTACTCCGGCCTATAAAAGTCTCTGGGTATTGTTTAACCACTTATAGGATATGTTGTGTGCTTTCAACCCGGGGCTAGAGGGCGTGAGCGGTAGCCAGCACATTTCACTACCACTCATGAACAGTCTCAATCAAACCGAGACTGCAATATTTCGTATGTGTCGTGCTCGGCCGTTTCCAAAGGTCCATTACCCAATTTTTTTTTGTCGGCATGAATTTGATGAGTATGTTTGATTTAATCAATGAATTTATAAAGATTTTACTTCAAAAGGAGTTTCATGATTGACATACATTGCTTTTGTTCGATGTTTGTATGTATGTTTGATTCAAGATTTTGGTTTAAAAAAAAAGGGGGGGGGGGGGGGGGGTTCCTTGATTGATGTTGGTTGCTTTTGTTCTGTGTAAGGGTATATGCAACTTAGTTAAAAATTGAATTGAATTGAATGTTGTTTAACGGCTCATCAACACAGTATAGGTTATTTAGAGCCGCCCCAGAGAGAGGGGAAGGATACATAGGATTGCGGGCCCTACTCTTATTATCGAATAGATTCCTTTGGTTTTTTAACGTGCTCGGAGGATAGACCGATACACGGGACAGCCCGGTTTACATCCACATCCGACGGACTAGGCTAAGGGAAAGTGTCTTGCCCAGGAACACACCGACGGAACTCAGTGGCACCACGGACGATTGACCCCGGGGCCTCCGGTTACAAATCCGCCGCGCTATCGACTGCGCCATGCCAGCCCTCAACTAAGTTTAGGACAGTTAGTGAAAGTTCACTGTGTTAAAATGTATAGGGCTGTGTTCAAGAGATGACACTCGCATGCATGATTCTTATTTGAGAGAGTCAAAGTCATGACCATAATATAAAGCTCAAATAATTATAGTGTTAGATGATCTTGCATGTTAATCTTTGGTTATTAATGTTAATAATTATTAAAATTAATAATTAATAATAAAAAAGAAAATTAAAAAAGCATGAAAATAAAATATTGTTTGAACATTGTTTTTATCATTCTTGTTATTCCCCCTGATATCAATGAAGAAACTTGTTTAAAAGTGTATATTTTAGTATTCATTTATGGAATTTGGATAAATAATACTGTTCTAGAGTATAAAATAGCCCAGATTTTTTGCATGAATCTCCCTTAAAAAAAGATTGAGGTCCTGAAAATATCACATGTATGAATATCTACTTGTTATTTTCAGTTTATGTGAGTGATATGTTCCATTTATATCATATATAACATCATAATTATATAGATATTGAAATATTCAGTAGATTCCAAGGGCAGTCTCATCAGGGATCCCCTTTCAATTGTCTCAGTGTTCGGTTAATATCTTAACATACAAATCTGACGGTTTATTCCGTAACGTACAACAAATATTGTGTATTGTTATATGTTCATACATCATTCTCAGATAACCTGATTTGATAAATATGTAAAATTTATTTCAGAATTCAGCCGTAACTGAATATATATTATATTGCCATTATTATTTATTTCTTATATATAAAGGTATGTGACTATAATGTAAATATATCATACACCTTGTTTTATATATTATTGCGTGTTTGTGCTTTATACATTTCTGTATATTTATAAGGTTCATTCCGTATATACAATGTGACTTGTATTACATTTGAAATGCATTACTGATTCCTATTAGTTGGTAAAGTACGTTAATACTATCTAACTATGTAGTATAGTAATAATTTCATACTATCAATTTATGATATATGCTTATGGCCAACGTTCATTATTATATTGAACAACAGATCACTTAAAGTCATCTGAAAAATATAGACTTATGTCTAAGGTTCATTATTGTATTGAACCAACAGATCACTCAAGGTCATCTGAGATATAGTACTAGATACCAGGTTATATTAAAACCTACAGAATGCTTATTGCGAGCTGGAGTAACTTTATTTAATGTTTGTGTTGAACCCATCAGACGCTTATGTTTGTGTAATTAGCTTCAAAAAGCCCATGGATAAATATTTCATCACCTACTGTGTTACTAACTGCCTATCCACAGTCGAAGGGAAGGTGTGAAAAACTTCCTTCACAAGTATACTGCAAAACCATATTGTCTATTAGTCAATGCGGTCTACAATTAATGCATCAATTAATAATTAACTAACCATGATATAGCCTGTATAGGTATCGAAACAATTTACTTGTTTGCTCTTATTCCTACAATTATTAAACCATACTTCTTATTTCATATGTTTTAATCATACGTTTGTGCAGATTTTACATCTGTGATCTGCAGAGGAAGTGCAGAGTGCAAGAACCGTAACTCTGTCATCATTCAAATTAAGAGTTATTACCCTTTGTAATTTTATACTTAGAAGTTTTGTCCCGAGGACAACTTCAAAACTAACTATGGGATTGCATTGAAACTTCACACAATGATAGAGGGCAATGAGAGGAACTGTAGAGTGCAAGAACCGTAACTCTGCCTTCATTAAAATTAGAGTTATTGCCCTTTGTTATTTTATACTTACAGTTCTTGTCCAGAACATAATTCAAAAACCACTAATGGGACTGAAATGAAACTTCACACAATGATAAAAGGCAGTAAGAAGAAGTGCAGAGCATAAGAACCATAACTCTTCCTTCATTCAAATTATAGTTATTGCCCTTTGTCATTTTTAACTCGCCTTTTGAAAAAATGTGAGACATAGGCGCCGCTAATATTGGCGGGCTCGTCGGCGTCAACATATTGTATAATAACTTTCTTGTCCTTGGCAGTAGAATGTTCAAATTTCATATATAACCTTCTGGTCATTGTCTTAATCCTAATGCCAATAACTTCCATCCCCCCAACTGACCATGGGACAGAGTCAGAGTCACTTAAATACATGTACCGTCAATATTTTGCGTTATAATTTGCGTGACGGTACATTTATTTGACATTGACTCCGACCCTGGTATGATGGACATGTCACTTTAGGCGAGACACCATGTTGCGCGCAATTCTTGTAAACTTACAATTCTTGTCCGGAGCATAACTCAAAAACCACTCATGGGACTTTAATGAAACTTTACTCAGTGATAAAGTTCATTGAGACAACATGTAGAGCACACAACCATAACTCTATCTTAAAAATTCAAAATAACATCATTTAGTTGTGCATATCATCGCCGTGTTCCGGTTGAATGTTTTTTGGCTGAGTAATGGCCCTTTTAAGGTTTGAATACACAAACTTTGTCCGGACTACTTCTCCTGAACCCTTTGCCAGATTTCAACGAAACTTGGCAAGGATAATCAGTACCAAGCCTGGTTGCGCATCTCTTTGTCGTGTTTCGGTTGAATTGTTTTTGGCGGATTTATGGCCCTTGAACGGTTTTAATACACCAATTTTGTCCGGACTAGTTCTCCTGAACCCCTGGACGATTTCAACAAATTTTGCAGGGATGATCAGTACCAAGGCTAGTTGCGCATATTGTCACCATGTTCCGGTTGAATGTTTTTTGGCGGATTTATGGTACCTTAAAAGTTTTAATACACAAACTTTGTCCGGACTAGCTCTCCTCCGGACTAGTTCTCCTGAACTAGTCCGGCTGCTTGGCAAGGAGGATGATCAGTACCAACCCTAATTGCGCATATCATCGATGTGTTCAATTTGAATGATTTTTGGCAGATTTATGGCACTTTTCCCAATTGGGGAGCATCTGTTTTTACTAAATACAGTGTGTATACAGACCCAGTTGCATTCAAGTATCCCAAAAATGCATTTCGTCATTTGCGTTCCGTTTGCGCTCCTTTTGAGCTTAGTTTGCATTCCGTTTTTTTAAAAAGCAAATCATTTGCGTTCTTGAATGCATTCAGCGTTTATAAATCAAAATATGCGTTCATTTAAATGAACGGAACGAACGCAACAGAATGTGCATTTTAATACACAAACAGAGAAAATGCCTTTGCATTCGTTCGTTCGGCGTTTACCAGTCGCAACATCTCTCACGATTAAATTACGCATGATATCTAGTCATGCGATTTTTATCACGAGTTGGCGACTTACGTTTATGAGATCATATTGAAGTATGGGTCTTTTTGTTGACATTATTTGGTGGTGCACATGATGATTATTCTGTTTTCTTCCGGGTTTATGTTACTTTCATCAAAAATGTAACATACATAACACTATATTACGATATACCCGCCATACATAACACTATATTACGATATACCCGCCATATATAACACTATATTACAATATACCCGCCATACATAACACTATATTATGATATACCCGCCATACATAACACTATATTACTATATACCCGCCATACATAACACTATATTACGATATACCCGCTGTTTTTAGCTCTACTGGCCAAAGGCCAGCAGAACTTATTGGATGCCGAGTTGTCCGTCATCCGTCCGTCGTCCGTCCATCCGTCGTTAACTTTTGTCTCGTTAAGACGATAGTCTTAGAGCCTTCATTTTTCATCTGATCTTTACCAAACTTTACCAGATTGTTGATGTCAATAAAAGCTCGGATAATTTCGAAAACCAACCCGATCGGACCAGTAACAGCGGAGTTATGGCCCTTTATTTAGTTAAAATGGCTACATTTTGCCTCGTGAAGACGATAGGGCCATCATTTTTCATCCGATCTTTACCAAACTTTACCAGATTGTTAATGTCAATAAAAACCTTGAATAAGTTTGTAAACCAGCCAGATCTGACCAGTAACAGCGGAGTTATGGCCCTTGATTTCATTAAAAATGCTATATTTTGCCTTGTTAAGGCAATAGGGCCTTCATTTTTCATCTGATTTTTACCAAACTTTACCAGATTTTTCTTTTCATATTTTTTTTTTTGATACCCGCCATACATAACACTATATTATGATATACCCGCCATACATAACACTATATTATGATATACCCGCCATACATAACACTATATTACGATATACCCGCTGTTTTTAGCTCTACTGGCTCTACTAGCTACTCGCCCGCCCCCCCCCCCCCCCCCCCCCCCCCCTCCCCCCCCCTCTCCCCTCCTCTCAACCCCTCCCCCACCACCCAAAGACTTTTTTTTTTTACCATATTTCTTTGTTGTTTTAGTCAATTCTTACACATATATGTGGCCCCCTCCCCCACAACCCACTCCCGCCTCTCACCCCCGCTCCACCCCCCATCTCACCCCCACTTGAAACTATTTTATTTTTGTTTACATATTTCTGTGTTGCTTTTGTCAATTCTTACACATATATGTTGCTGCCCCTGCCTCTCACCCTCTCGCTCCCCCCCCCCCCCCCCCCCCCCCCCCCCCCCACACTATATTACGATATAACCGCTGTTTTTACCAAGTTGTCCGTCATCCGTCCGTCGTCCGTCCATCCGTCGTTAACTTTTGTCTCGTTAAGACGATAGTCTTAGAGCCTTCATTTTTCATCTGATCTTTACCAAACTTTACCAGATTGTTGATGTCAATAAAAGCTCGGTTAATTTCGAAAACCAACCCGATCGGACCAGTAACAGCGGAGTTATGGCCCTTTATTTAGTTAAAATGGCTACATTTTGCCTCGTG
>JAWPHD010020321.1:0-32271 GCA_037043455.1 Cyrtodaria siliqua | reverse complement strand
ATATGTGTAAAAACGGAATAGATATGTGTAAGAACGGAAAATATACGTGTAAGAACGGAATATATACGTGTAAGAACGGAATATATATGTGTAAAAACGGAATATATATTTGTAAGAACGGAATATATACGTGTAAGAACGGAAAATATACGTGTAAGAACGGAATATATATGTTTAAGAACGGAATATATATGCGTTAGAACGGATTATATATGTGTAAGAACGGAATATATATGTGTAAGAAGGGAATATATGTGTAAGAATATATATGCGTAAGAACTGAATATATATGTGTAAGAACTGAATATATATGCGTAAGAACTGAATTTATATGCGTAAAACTGAATATATATTCGTAAGAACTGAACATATATGTGTAAGAAATGAATATATATGCGTAAGAACTGAATATATATGCGTAAGAACGGAATATATATGTTTAAGTACGGAATATATATGCGTAAGAACTGAATATATATGAGTAAGAACGGAATATATATGTGTAAGAACGGAATATATATGTGTAAGAACGGAATATATACGTGAAAGAACGGAATATATATGTGTAAGAACGGAATATATATGTGTAAGAAAGGAATATATATGTGTAAGAACTGAATATATATGTGTAAGAACTGAATATATATACGTAAGAACTGAATATATATGCGTAATAACGGAATATATATGTGTAAGAACGGAATATATATGTGTAAGAACGGAATATGTACAAGAACGGAATATATATGTTTAAGAACGGAATATATATGTGTAAGAACGGAATATGTAAGTGTAAGAACGTAATATATATGTGTAAGACCTGAATATATATGCGTAAGATCCGAATATATAGGCGTAAGAACTGAATATATATGTGTAAGAACTGAATATATATGTGTAAGAACTGAATATATATGCTTAAGAACTGAATATATATGCGTAATTACTGAATATACATGTGTAAGAACGGAATATATATGTGTAAGAACGGAATATGTACGTGTAAGAACGGAATATATATTTGTAAGAACGGAATATATATTTGTAAGAACTCAATATATATGTGTAAGAACGGAATATATATGTGTAAGAACGGAATAAATATGTGTAAGAACGGAATATATATGTGTATGAACTGAATATATATGTGTAAGAACTGAATATGTATCTGTAAGAACTGAATATATATGTGTAAGAACTGAATATATATGCGTAAGAACTGAATATATATGCGTAAGAACTGAATATATATGCGTAAGAACTGAATATATATGAGTAAGATCGGAATATATATGTGTAAGAACGGAATATATATGTGTAAGAACGGAATATGTACGTGTAAGAACGGAATATATATGTGTAAAAACGGAATATATATGTGTATATAAGTGAATATATATGTGTAAGAAGTGAATATATATGTGTAAGAACTGAATATATATATGTGTAAGAACGGAATATATATGTGTAAGAACGGAATATATATGTGTAAGAACGGAATATGTACGTGTAAGAACGGAATACATATGTGTAAGAACTGAACATATATGTGTAACAAATGAATATATATGCGTAAGAACTGAATATATATGCGTAAGAACGGAATATATATGCGAAAGAACTGAATATATATATGTAAGAACAGTATATATATGTGTAAGAACTGAATATATATACGTAAGAACTGAATACATATGCGTAAGAACTGAATATATATGCGTAAGAACTGAATATATATGGGTAAGAACTGAATATATATGCGTAAGAACGGAATATATATGCGTAAGAACTGAATATATATGCGTAAGAACGGAATATATATGTATAAGAACGGAATATATATGTGTAAGAACTGAATATATATGTGTAAGAACGGAATATATGTGTAAGAATATATATATTTAAGAAGGGAATATATATGCGTAAGAACTGAATATATATGTGTAAGAACTGAATATATATGTGTAAGAACTGAATATATATGCGTAAGAACTGAGTATATATGCGTAAAACTGAATATATATGCGAAAGAACGGAATATATATGCGTAAGAACGGAATACATGTGTAAGAACGGAATATATATGTGTAAGAACGGAATATATACGTGTAAGAACGGAATATATATGTGTAAGAACGGAATATATATGTGTAAGAACGGAATATATATGTGTAAAAACGGAATTTATATGTGTAAGAACTGAATATATATGTGTAAGAACGGAATATATATGTAAGAACTGAATATATATATGTGTTAGAACTGAATATATATGCGTAAGAACTGAATATATATGCGTAAGAACGGAATATATATGTGTAAGAACGGAATATATATGTGTAAGAGCGGAATATATACGTGAAACAACGGAATATATATGTATAAGAACGGAATATATATGTGTAAGAAAGGAATATATATGTGTAAGAACTGAATATATATGTGTAAGAACTGAATATATATACGTAAGAACTGAATATATATGCGTAAGAACGGAATATATATGTGTAAGAACGGAATATATATGTGTAAGAACGGAATATGTACAAGAACGGAATATATATGTGTAAAAACGGAATATATATGTTTATATATGTGTAAGAACGGAATATATATTCGTAAGAACTGAATATATATGTGTAAGAAGTGAATATATATGTGTAAGAACTGAATATATATGTGTAAAAACGAAATATATATGTGTAAGAACGGAATATGTAAGTGTAAGAACGTAATATATATGTGTAAGAACTGAACATATATGTGTAAGAAATGTATATATATGCGTAAGATCTGAATATATAGGCGTAAGAACTGAATATATATGTGTAAGAACTGAATATATATGTGTAAGAACTGAATATATATGCTTAAGAACTGAATATATATGCGTAATTACTGAATATACATGTGTAAGAACGGAATATATATGTGTAAGAACGGAATATGTACGTGTAAGAACGGAATATATATTTGTAAGAACGGAATATATATGTGTAAGAACTGAATATATATGTGTAAGAACGGAATATATATGTGTAAGAACGGAATAAATATGTGTAAGAACGGAATATATATGTGTATGAACTGAATATATTTGTGTAAGAACTGAATATGGTTCTGTAAGAACTGAATATATATGTGTAAGAACTGAATATATATGCGTAAGAACTGAATATATATGCGTAAGAACGGAATATATATGCGTAAGGACTGAATCTATATGCGTAAGAACTGAATATATATCCGTAAGAACTGAATATATATGCGTAAGAGCTGAATATATATGCGTAAGAACTGATTATATATGCGTAAGAACGGAATATATATGCGTAAGAACTGAATATATATGCGTAAGTACGGAATATATATGTGTAAGAACGGAATATATATGTGTCAGAACGGAATATGTACGTGTAAGAACGGAAAATATATGTGTAAGAACTGAATATATATGTGTAAGAACTGAATATATATGCGTAAGAACTGAATATATATGCGTAAAATTGAATATATATGCGAAAGAACGGAATATATATGCGTAAGAACGGAATATATGTGTAAGAACGGAATATATATGTGTAAGAACGGAATATATAAGTGTAAGAACGGAATATATACGTGTAAGAACGGAATATATATGTGTAAGAACGGAATATATATGTGTAAGAACGGAATATATATGTGTAAAAACGGAATTTATATGTGTAAGAACTGAATATATATGTGTAAGAACTAAATATATATGTGTAAGAACTGAATATATATGTAAGAACTGAATATATATGTGTAAGAACTGAATATATATGCGTAAGAACGGAATATATATGCGTAAGAACGGAATATATATGTGTAAGAACGGAATATATATGCGTAAGATCTGAATATATATGCATAAGAACGGAATATATATGTGTAAGAACGGAATATATATGTGTAAGAACGGAATATGTACGTGTAAGAACGGAATACATATGTGTAAGAACTGAACATATATGTGTAACAAATGAATATATATGCGTAAGAACTGAATATATATGCGTAAGAACGGAATATATATGCGAAAGAACTGAATATATATATGTAAGAACAGTATATATATGTGTAAGAACTGAATATATATACGTAAGAACTGAATACATATGCGTAAGAACTGAATATATATGCGTAAGAACTGAATATATATGGGTAAGAACTGAATATATATGCGTAAGAACGGAATATATATGCGTAAGAACTGAATATATATGCGTAAGAACGGAATATATATGTATAAGAACGGAATATATATGTGTAAGAACTGAATATATATGTGTAAGAACGGAATATATGTGTAAGAATATATATATTTAAGAAGGGAATATATATGCGTAAGAACTGAATATATATGTGTAAGAACTGAATATATATGTGTAAGAACTGAATATATATGCGTAAGAACTGAGTATATATGCGTAAAACTGAATATATATGCGAAAGAACGGAATATATATGCGTAAGAACGGAATACATGTGTAAGAACGGAATATATATGTGTAAGAACGGAATATATACGTGTAAGAACGGAATATATATGTGTAAGAACGGAATATATATGTGTAAGAACGGAATATATATGTGTAAAAACGGAATTTATATGTGTAAGAACTGAATATATATGTGTAAGAACGGAATATATATGTAAGAACTGAATATATATATGTGTTAGAACTGAATATATATGCGTAAGAACTGAATATATATGCGTAAGAACGGAATATATATGTGTAAGAACGGAATATATATGTGTAAGAGCGGAATATATACGTGAAACAACGGAATATATATGTATAAGAACGGAATATATATGTGTAAGAAAGGAATATATATGTGTAAGAACTGAATATATATGTGTAAGAACTGAATATATATACGTAAGAACTGAATATATATGCGTAAGAACGGAATATATATGTGTAAGAACGGAATATATATGTGTAAGAACGGAATATGTACAAGAACGGAATATATATGTGTAAAAACGGAATATATATGTTTATATATGTGTAAGAACGGAATATATATTCGTAAGAACTGAATATATATGTGTAAGAAGTGAATATATATGTGTAAGAACTGAATATATATGTGTAAAAACGAAATATATATGTGTAAGAACGGAATATGTAAGTGTAAGAACGTAATATATATGTGTAAGAACTGAACATATATGTGTAAGAAATGTATATATATGCGTAAGATCTGAATATATAGGCGTAAGAACTGAATATATATGTGTAAGAACTGAATATATATGTGTAAGAACTGAATATATATGCTTAAGAACTGAATATATATGCGTAATTACTGAATATACATGTGTAAGAACGGAATATATATGTGTAAGAACGGAATATGTACGTGTAAGAACGGAATATATATTTGTAAGAACGGAATATATATGTGTAAGAACTGAATATATATGTGTAAGAACGGAATATATATGTGTAAGAACGGAATAAATATGTGTAAGAACGGAATATATATGTGTATGAACTGAATATATATGTGTAAGAACTGAATATGGTTCTGTAAGAACTGAATATATATGTGTAAGAACTGAATATATATGCGTAAGAACTGAATATATATGCGTAAGAACGGAATATATATGCGTAAGGACTGAATCTATATGCGTAAACACTGAATATATATCCGTAAGAACTGAATATATATGCGTAAGAGCTGAATATATATGCGTAAGAACTGATTATATATGCGTAAGAACGGAATATATATGCGTAAGAACTGAATATATATGCCTAAGATCGGAATATATGTGTAAGAACTGAATATATATGTGTAAGAACTGAATATATATACGTAATAACTGAATATAAATGCATAAGAACGGAATATATATGTGTAAGAACTGAATATATATGTGTAAGAACTCAATATATATGTGTAAGAACTGAACATATATGTGTAAGAACTGAATATATATGCGTCAGAACTGAATATATATGCGTAAGAACTGAATATATATGCGTAAGAATTGAATGTATATGCGTAAGAACTGAATATATGCGTAAGAACTAAATATATGCGTAAGAACTGAATATATATGTGTAAGAACTGAATATATTTGTGTAAGAACTGCATATATATGTATAAGAACTGAATATATATGTGTAAGAACTGAATATATATGTGTTAGAACTGAATATATATGTGTAAGAACTGAATATATATGTGTAAGTACTGAATATATATGCGTAAGAACTGAATATATATGCGTAAGATCGGAATATATGTGTAAGAACTGAACATATATGCGTAAGAATTAAATATATATATGCGTAAGTACTGAATATATGCGTAAGAACTGAATATATGCGTAAGAACTGAATATATATGTGTAAGAACTGAATATATTTGTGTAAGAACGGAATATATATGTGTAAGAACTGAATATATATGCGTAAGAACGGAATATATATGTGTAAGAACTGAATATATATGTGTAAGAACTGAATATATATGTGTTAGAACGGAATATATGTGTAAGAACTGAATATATATGTGTAAGAACAGAATATATATGTGTAAGAGCTAAATATATATGTGTAAGAACTGAATAAATATGCGTAAGAACTGAATATATATGCGTAAGATCGGAATATATGTGTAAGAACTGGACATATATGCGTAAGAATTGAATATATATGCGTAAGAACTGAATATATGTGTAAGAACTGAATATATGCGTAAAAATTGCATATATATGTGTAAGAACTGAATATATTTGTGTAAGAACTGAATATATATGCGTAAGAACTGAATATATATGCGTAAGAACTGAATATATATGCGTTAGAACGGAATATATATGCGTAAGAACGGAATATATATGTGTAAGAACTGAATATAGTTGTGTAAGAACTGAATATATATGTGTAAGAACTGAATATATATGCGTAAGAACTGAATATATATGTGTAAGAACTGAATATATATGTGTAAGAATTGAATATATGCGTAAGAACTGAATATATATGTGTAAGAACTGAATATATTTGTGTAAGAACTGAATATATATGTGTAAGAACTGAATATCTATGCGTAAGAACTGAATATATATGCGTTAGAACGGAATATATATGCGTAAGAACGGAATATATATGTGTAAGAACTGAATATATACGCGTAAGAACGGAATATATATGTGTAAGAACTGAATATATATGTGTTAGAACTGAATATATATGTGTAAGAACTGAATATATATGTGTAAGAACTGAATATATATATACGTAAGAACTGAATATATATGCGTAAGAACGGAATTATATATGTGTAAGAGCTGAATATATATGTGTAAGAACTCAATATATATTTGTAAGAACTGAACATATATGTGTAAGAACTGAATATATATGCGTCTGAACTGAATATATATGCGTAAGAACTGAATATATATGCGAAAGAACTGAATATATATGCGTAAGAACTGAATATATATGTGTAAGAACTGAATATATGTGTGTAAGAATTGAATTGATATGCATAAGAACTGAACATATATGCGTAAGAACTGAATATATATGCGTAAGAAGTGAATATATATGTGTAAGAACTGAATATATATGTGTAAGAACTGAATAAATATGTGTAAGAACTGAATATATATGCGTAATAATTGAATATATATGCTTAGGAACTGAATATATATGCGTAAGAACGGAATATATATGTGTAAGAACTGAATATATATGTGTAAGAACTGAATATATATGTGTTAGCACTGAATATATATGTGTAAGAACTGAATATATATGTGTAAGAACAGAATATATATGTGTAAGAGCTGAATATATATGTGTAAGAACTGGACATATATGCGTAAGAATTGAATATATATGCGTAAGAACTGAATATATGTGTAAGAACTGAATATATATGTGTAAGAACTGAATATATATACGTAAGAACTGAATATAAATGCATAAGAACGGAATATATATGTGTAAGAACTGAATATATATGTGTAAGAACTCAATATATATGTGTAAGAACTGAACATATATGTGTAAGAACTGAATATATATGCGTCAGAACTGAATATATATGCGTAAGAACTGAATATATATGCGAAAGAACTGAATATATATGCGTAAGAACTGAATATAAATGCGTAAGTTCTGAATATATATGCGTAAGAACTGAATATATGTGTGTAAGAACTGAATATATATGTGTAAGAACTGAATATAGTTGTGTAAGAACTGAATATATATGTGTAAGAACTGAATATATATGCGTAAGAACTGAATATATATGTGTAAGAACTGAATATATATGTGTAAGAATTGAATATATGCGTAAGAACTGAATATATATGTGTAAGAACTGAATATATTTGTGTAAGAACTGAATATATATGTGTAAGAATTGAATATATATGCGTAAGAACTGAATATATATGCGTTAGAACGGAATATATATGCGTAAGAACGGAATATATATGTGTAAGAACTGAATATATATGCGTAAGAACGGAATATATATGTGTAAGAACTGATTATATATGTGTTAGAACTGAATATATATGTGTAAGAACTGAATATATATGTGTAAGAACTGAATATATATATACGTAAGAACTGAATATATATGCGTAAGAACGGAATTATATATGTGTAAGAGCTGAATATATATGTGTAAGAACTCAATATATATTTGTAAGAACTGAACATATATGTGTAAGAACTGAATATATATGCGTCTGAACTGAATATATATGCGTAAGAACTGAATATATATGCGAAAGAACTGAATATATATGCGTAAGAACTGAATATATATGTGTAAGAACTGAATATATGAGTGTAAGAACTGAATTGATATGCATAAGAACTGAACATATATGCGTAAGAACTGAATATATATGCGTAAGAAGTGAATATATATGTGTAAGAACTGAATATATATGTGTAAGAACTGAATAAATATGTGTAAGAACTGAATATATATGCGTAATAATTGAATATATATGCTTAAGAACTGAATATATATGCGTAAGAACGGAATATATATGTGTAAGAACTGAATATATATGTGTGATAATTGAATATATATGTGTTAGCACTGAATATATATGTGTAAGAAAGAACTGAATATATATGTGTAAAGAACAGAATATATATGTGTAAGAGCTGAATATATATGTGTAAGAACTGGACATATATGCGTAAGAATTGAATATATATGCGTAAGAACTGAATATATGTGTAAGAACTGAATATATATGTGTAAGAACTGAATATATATACGTAAGAACTGAATATAAATGCATAAGAACGGAATATATATGTGTAAGAACTGAATACATATGTGTAAGAACTCAATATATATGTGTAAGAACTGAACATATAGGTGTAAGAACTGAATATATATGCGTCAGAACTGAATATATATGCGTAAGAACTGAATACATATGCGAAAGAACTGAATATATATGCGTAAGAACTGAATATAAATGCGTAAGTTCTGAATATATATGCGTAAGAACTGAATATATGTGTGTAAGAACTGAATATATATGCTTAAGAACTGAATATATATGCGTTAGAACTGAATATATATGCGTAAGAACTGAATATATATGCGTTAGAAAGGAATATATATGCGTAAGAAAGGAATATATATGTGTAAGAACTCAATATATTTGTGTAAGAACTGAATATATATGTGTAAGAACTGAATATATATGCGTAAGAACGGAATATATATGTGTAAGAACTGAATATATATGTGTAAGAACTGAATAAATATGTGTAAGAACTGAATATATATGCGTAAGAACTGAACATATATGTGTAAGAACGAAATATATATGTGTAAGAACTGAATATATATGTGTAAGAACTGAATATATGTGTTAGAACGGAATATATATGTGTAAGAACTGAATATATATGCGTAAGAACGGAAATATATATGTGTAAGAACTGAATATATATGTGTAAGAACTGAATATATATATGTTAGAACTGAATATATATGTGTAAGAACTGAATATATATGTGTAAGAACTGAATATATATGTGTAAGAGCTGAATATATATGTGTAAGAACTGAATATATATGCGTAAGAACTGAATATATATGCGTAAGATCGGAATATATGTGTAAGAAATGGACATATAAGCGTAAGAATTGAATATATATGCGTAAGAACTGAATATATGTGTAAGAACTGAATATATATGTGTAAGAATTGAATATATATGCGTATGAACTGAATATATATGCGTAAGAATGGAATATATATGTGTAAGAACTGAATATTATATGTGTAAGAACTCAATATATATGTGTAAGAACTGAACATATATGTGTAAGAACTGAATATATATGCGTCAGAACTGAATATATATGCTTAAGAACTGAATATATATGCGAAAGAACTGAATATATATGCGTAAGAACTGAATATAAACGCGTAAGTTCTGAATATATATGCGTAAGAACTGAATATATGTGTGTAAGAACGGAATATATATGCGTAAGAACGGAATATATATGTGTAAGAACTGAATATATTTGTGTAAGAACTGAATATATATGTGTAAGAACTGACAATATTTATGCGTAAGAACGGAATATATATGTGTAAGAACTGAATATATATGTGTTAGAACTGAATATATATGTGTAAGAACTGAATATATATGTGTAAGAACTGAAAATATATATACGTAAGAACTGAATATATATGCGTAAGAACGGAATTATATATGTGTAAGAGCTGAAATATATATGTGTAAGAACTCAATATATATGTGTAAGAACTGAACATATATGTGTAAGAACTGAATATATATGCGTCAGAACTGAATATATATGCGTAAGAACTGAATATATATGCGAAAGAACTGAATATATATGCGTAAGAACTGAATATATATGTGTGAGAAGTGAATATATGTGTGTAAGAACTGAATATATATGCAAAGGAACTGAACATATATGCGTAAGAACTGAATATATATGCGTAAGAAGTGAATATATATGTGTAAGAACTGAATATATATGTGTAAGAACTGAATAAATATGTGTAAGAACTGAATATATATGCGTAAGAATTGAATATATATGCGTAAGAACTGAATATATATGCGTAAGAACGGAATATATATGTGTAAGAACGGAATATATATGTGTAAGAACGGAATATAGATGTGTTAGAACGGAATATATATGTGTAAGAACTGAATATATATGCGTAAGAACGGAATATATATGTGTAAGAACTGAATATATATGTGTAAGAACTGAATAAATATGTGTTAGCACTGAATATATATGTGTAAGAACTGAATATATATGTGTAAGAACTGAATATATATGTGTAAGAGCTGAATATATATGTGTAAGAACTGAATATATATGCGTAAGAACTGAATATATATGCGTAAGATCGGAATATATGTGTAAGAACTGGACATATATGCGTAAGAATTGAATATATATGCGTAAGAACTTAATATATGTGTAAGAACTGAATATGTATGTGTAAGAACTGAATATATATAAGTAAGAACTGAATATATATGCGTAAGAACGGAATATATATGCGTAAGAACGGAATATATATGTGTAAGAACTGAATATATATATACGTAAGAACTGAATATATATGCGTAAGAACGGAATTATATATGTGTAAGAGCTGAATATATATGTGTAAGAACTCAATATATATGTGTAAAGAACTGAACATATATGTGTAAGAACTGAATATATATGCGTCAGAACTGAATATATATGCGTAAGAACTGAATATATATGCGAAAGAACTGAATATATATGCGTAAGAACTGAATATATATGTGTAAGAACTGAATATATGTGTGTAAGAACAGAATATATATGTGTAAGAACTGAATATATGTGTGTAAGAACAGAATATATATGCACAAGAACTGAACATATATGCGTAAGAACTGAATATATATGCGTAAGAAGTGAATATATATGTGTTAGAACGGAATATATATGTGTAAGAACTGAATATATATGCGTAAGAATGGAATATATATGTGTAAGAACTGAATATATATGTGTAAGAAATGAATATATATGTGTTAGCACTGAAAATATATGTGTAAGAACTGAATATATATGTGTAAGAACTGAATATATATGTGTAAGAGCTGAATATATATGTGTAAGAACTGAATATATATGCGTAAGAACTGAATATATATGCGTAAGATCGGAATATATGTGTAAGAACTGGACATATATGCGTAAGAATTGAATATATATGCGTAAGAACTGAATATATGTGTAGGAACTGAATATATATGTGTAAGAACTGAATATATATACGTAAGAACTGAATATATATGCGTAAGAGCGGAATATATATGTGTAAGAACTGAATATATATGTGTAAGAACTCAATATATATGTGTAAGAACTGAACATATATGTGTAAGAACTGAATATATATGCGTCAGAACTGAATATATATGCGTAAGAAACTGAATATATATGCGAAAGAACTGAATATATATGCGTAAGAACTGAATATAAATGCGTAAGTTCTGAATGTATATGCCTTAGAACTGAATATATGTGTGTAAGAACTGAATATATATGCGTAAGAACGGAATATATATGCGTTAGAACTGAATATATATGCGACAGAACTGAATATATATGCGTAAGAACTGAATATATGTGTGTAAGAACTGAATATATATGCATAAGAACTGAACATATATGCGTAAGAACTGAATATATATGCGTAAGAAGTGAATATATATGTGTAAGAACTGAATATATATGTGTTAGCACTGAATATATATGTGTAAGAACTGAATATATATGTGTAAGAAATGAATATATATGTGTAAAGAGCTGAATATATATTGTGTACGAACTGAATATATATGCGTAAGAACTGAATATATATGCGTAAGATCGGAATATATGTGTAAGAACTGGACATATATGCGTAAGAATTGAATATATATATGCGTAAGAACTGAATATATGTGTAAGAACTGAGTAAATATGTGTAAGAACTGAATATATATACGTAAGAACTGAATATATATGCGTAAGAACGGAATATATATGTGTAAGAACTGAATATATATGTGTAAGAACTCAATATATATGTGTAAGAAACTGGACATACATGTGTAAGAACTGAATATATATGCGTAAGAACTGAATATATATGCGAAAGAACTGAATATATATGCGTAGAACTGAATATATATTTATAATAACTGAATATATATATTATGTAAGAACTGAATATATGTGTGTAAGAACTGAATATATATGAGTAAGAACGGAATATATATGCGTTAGAACTCAATATATATGCGAAAGACCTGAATATATATGCGTAAGAACTGAATATATATGTTTAAGAACTGAATATATGTGTGTAAGAACTGAATATATATGCATAAGAACTGAACATATATGCGTAAGAACTGAATATATATGCCAAAGAAGTGAATATATATGTGTAAGAACTGAATATATATGTGTAAGAACTGAATAAATATGTGTAAGAACTGAATATATATGTGTAAGAACTGAATATATTTGTGTAAGAACTGAATATATATACGTAAGAACTGAATATATATGCGTAAGAGCGGAATATATATGTGTAAGAACTGAATATATAGGTGTAAAAAACTCAATATATATGTGTAAGAACTGAACATATATGTGTAAGAACTGAATATATATGCGTCAGAACTGAATATATATGCGTAAGAACTGAATATATATGCGAAAGAACTGAATATATATGCGTAAGAACTGAATATAAATGCGTAAGTTCTGAATGTATATGCGTAAGAACTGAATATATGTGTGTAAGAACTGAATATATATGCGTAAGAACGGAATATATATGCGTTAGAACTGAATATATATGAGAAAGAACTGAATATATATGCGTAAGTACTGAATATATGTGTGTAAGAACTGAATATATATGCATAAGAACTGAACATATATGCGTAAGAACTGAATATATATGCGTAAGAAGTGAATATATATGTGTAAGAACTGAATATATATGTGTTGGCACTGATTTATATATGTGTAAGAACTGAATATATATGTTTAAGAACTGAAATATATATGTGTAAGAGCTGAATATATATGTGTACGAACTGAATATATATGCGTAAGAACTGAATATATATGCGTAAGATCGGTATAAATGTGTAAGAACTGGACATATATGCGTAAGAATTGAATATATATGCGTAAGAACTAAATATATGTGTAAGAACTGAGTATATATGTGTAAGAACTGAATATATATACATAAGAACTGAATATATATGCGTAAGAACGGAATATATATGTGTAAGAACTGAATATATATGTGTAAGAACTCAATATATATGTGTAAGAACTGGACATACATGTGTAAGAACTGAATATATATGCGTCAGAACTGAATATATATGCGTAAGAACTGAATATATATGCGAAAGAACTGAATATATATGCGTAAGAACTGAATATATATTTATAATAACTGAATATATATATGTAAGAACTGAATATATTTTCGTAAGAACGGAATATATATGTGTAAGAACTGAATATATATGTTTAAGATCTGAATATATATGCGTAAGAACTGAATATATATGCGTAAGAACTGAATATATATGCGTAAGAACTGAATTTATATGCTTAAGAACGGAATATATATGCGTAAGAACGGAATATATATGTGTAAGAACTGAATATATGTATAAGAACTGAATATATATGTGTAAGAACTGAATATATATGTGTAAGAACTGAATAAATGCGTAAGAACTGAATATATGCGTAAGAACTGAATATAAATGTGTAAGAACTGAATATATATGCGTAAGAACGGAATATATATTTGTAAGAACTGAATATAACTGAATATATATGTGTTAGAACGGAATATATATGTGTAAGAACTGAATATATATGCGTAAGAACGGAATATATATGTGTAAGAACTGAATATATATGTGTAAGAACTGAATATATATGTGTTAGAACTGAATATATATGTGTAAGGACTGAATATATATGTGTAAGAACTGAATATATATGTGTAAGAGCTGAATATATATGTGTAAGAACTCAATATATATTTGTAAGAACTGAACATATATGTGTAAGAACTGAATATATATGCGTCAGAACTGAATATATATGCGTAAGAACTGAATATATATGCGAAAGAACTGAATATATATGCGTAAGAACTGAATATATATGTGTAAGGACTGAATATATGTGTGTAAGAACTGAATAAATATGTGTAAGAAATGAATATATATGCGTAAGAATTGAATATATATGCGTAAGAACTGAATATATATGCGTAAAAACGGAATATATATGTGTAAGAACTGAATATATATGTGTAAGAACGGAATATATATGTGTTAGAACGGAATATATATGTGTAAGAACTGAATATATATGCGTAAGAACGGAATATATATGTGTAAGAACTGAATATATATGTGTAAGAACTGAATATATATGTGTAAGAACTGAATATATATGTGTTAGCACTGAATATATATGTGTAAGAACTGAATATATATGTGTAAGAACTGAATATATATGTGTAAGAACTGAATATATATGCGTAAGAACTGAATATATATGCGTAAGATCGGAATATATGTGTAAGAACTGGACATATATGCGTAAGAATTGAATATATATGCGTAAGAACTGAATATATGTGTAAGAACTGAATATATATGTGTAAGAACTGAATATATTTACGTAAGAACTGATTGTTGTTTTGCGCAGATAAAATTATTTGAGTCGCCAACCCTAGCAATATTAGGGTTTAAGTGTTTTGTGATGACCCCTGCCAGAAAGTATCACCTCAGCATAATCTCATAATCAGTCTGCTGACCTGCTCGTTACCGACGCCATTACTTTACAAAGCTAAGCAAAGTTTTGTTAAAAGAAATTTCGTAAGAACGGAATATATATGTGTAAGAACTGAATATATATGTGTAAGAACTCAATATATATGTGTAAGAACTGAACATATATGTGTAAGAACTGAATATATATGCGTCAGAACTGAATATATATGCGTAAGAACTGAATATATATGCGAAAGAACTGAATATATAAGCGTAAGAACTGAATATAAATGCATAAGTTCTGAATGTATATGCGGAAGAACTGAATATATGTGTGTAAGAACTGAATATATATGCGTAAGAAAGGAATATATATGCGTTAGAACTGAATATATATGCGAAAGAACTGAATATATATGCGTAAGAACTGAATATATCTGTGTAAGAACTGAATATATATGCATAAGAACTGAACATATATGCGTAAGAACTGAATATATATGCGTAAGAAGTGAATATATATGTGTAAGAACTGAATATATATGTGTTAGCACTGAATATATATGTGTAAGAACTGAATATATATGTGTAAGAACTGAATATATATGTGTAAGAGATGAATATATATGTGTAAGAACTGAATATATATGCGTAAGATCGGAATATATGTGTAAGAACTGGACATATATGCGTAATAATTGAATATATATGCGTAAGAACTGAATATATGTGTAAGAACTGAGTATATATGTGTAAGAACTGAATATATATACGTAAGCACTGAATATATATGCGTAAGGACGGAATATATATGTGTAAGAACTGAATATATATGTGTAAGAACTGAATATATATGTGTAAGAACTGGACATATATGTGTAAGAACTGAATATATATGCGTCAGAACTTAATATATGCGTAAGAACTGAATATATATGCGAAACAACTGAATATATATGCGTAAGAACTGAATATATATTTATAATAACTGAATATATATATGTAAGAACTGAATATATGTGTGTAAGAACTGAATATATATGCGTAAGAACGGAATATATATGCGTTAGAACTGAATATATATGCGAAAGACCTGAATATATATGCGTAAGAACTGAATATATATGTGTAAGAACTGAATATATGTGTGTAAGAACTGAATATATATGCATAAGAACTGAACATATATGCGTAAGAACTGAATATATATGCGTAAGAAGTGAACATATATGTGTAAGAACTGAATATATATGTGTAAGAACTGAATAAATATGTGTAAGAACTGAATATATATGTGTAAGAACTGAATTTATTTGTGTAAAAACTGAATATATATGCGTAAGATCGGAATATATGTGTAAGAACTGAACATATATGCGTAAGAATTGAATATATATGCGTAAGAACTGAATATATATGCGTAAGAACGGAATATATATGTGTAAGAACTGAATATATATGTGTAAGAACTGAATATATATGTGTTAGAACGGAAAATATATATGTAAGAACTGAATATATATGCGTAAGAACGGAATATATATGTGTAAGAACTGAATATATATGTGTAAGAACTGAATATATATGTGTTAGCACTGAATATATATGTTAAGAACTGAATATATATGTGTAAGAACTGAATATATATGTGTAAGAACTGAATATATATGTGTAAGAGCTGAATATATATGTGTAAGAACTGAATATATATGCGTAATAACTGAATATATATGCGTAAGATCGGAATATATGTGTAAGAACTGGACATATATACGTAAGAATTGAATATATATGCGTAAGAACTGAACATATGTGTAAGAACTGAGTATATATGTGTAAGAACTGAATATATATACGTAAGAACTGAATATATATGCGTAAGAACGGAATATATATGTGTAAGAACTGAATATATATGTGTAAGAACTGAATATATATGTGTAAAAACTGGACATATATGTGTAAGAACTGAATATGTATGCGTCAGAACTGAATATATATGCGTAAGAACTGAATATATATGCGAAAGAACTGAATATATATGCGTAAGAATTGAATATATATTTATAATAACTGAATATATATATGTAAGAACTGAATATATGTGTGTAAGAACTGAATATATATGCGTAGGAACTGAATATATATGCGTTAGACCTGAATATACATGTGTAAGAACTGAATATATTTGTGTAAGAACTGAATATATATGCGTAAGATCGGACTATATGTGTAAGAACTGAACATATATGCGTAAGAATTGAATATATATGGGTAAGAACTGAATATATATGCGTAAGAACGGAATATATATGTGTAAGAACTGAATATATAAGTGTAAGAACTGAATATATATGTGTTAGAACAGAATATATATGTGTAAGAATTGAATATATATGCGTAAGAACGGAATATATATATGTGTAAGAACTGAATATATATGTGTTAGCACTGAATATATATGTTAAGAACTGAATATATATGTGTAAGAACTGAATATATATGTGTAAGAGCTGTATATATATGTGTAAGAACTGAATATATATTCGTCAGAACTGAATATATATGCGTAAGAACTGAATATATATGGGTAAGAACTGAATATATATGCGTAAGAACGGAATATATATGTGTAAGAACTGAATATATAAGTGTAAGAACTGAATATATATGTGTAAGAACTGAATATATATGTGTAAGAACTGAATATATATGTGTTAGCACTGAATATATATGTTAAGAACTGAATATATATGTGTAAGAACTGAATATATATGTGTAAGAGCTGTATATATATGTGTAAGAACTGAATATATATGCGTCAGAACTGAATATATATGCGTAAGAACTGAATATATATGCGAAATAACTGAATATATATGCGTAAGAACTGAATATAAATGCGTAAGTTCTGAATGTATATGCGTAAGAACTGAAAATATGTGTGTAAGAACTGAATATATATGCGTAAGAACGGAATATATATGCGAAAGAACTGAATATATATGCGTAAGAACTGAATATATGTGTGTAAGAACTGAATATATATGCATAAGAACTGAACATATATGTGTAAGAACTGAATATATATGCGTAAGAAGTGAATATATATGTGTAAAAACTGAATATATATGTGTTAACACTGAATATATATGTGTAAGAACTGAATATATATGTGTAAGAACTGAATATATGTGTAAGAACTGAGTATATATGTGTAAGAACTGAATATATATACGTAAGAACTGAATATATATGCGTAAGAACGGATTATATATGTGTAAGAACTGAATATATATGTGTAAGAACTCAATATATATGTGTAAAAACTGGACATATATGTGTAAGAACTGAATATATATGCGTCAGAACTGAATATATATGCGTAAGAACTGAATATATATGCGAAAGAACTGAATATATATGCGTAAGAACTGAATATAATTATAATAACTGAATATATATATGTAAGAACTGAATATATGTGTGTAAGAACTGAATATATATGCGTAAGAACTGAATATATATGCGTTAGACCTGAATATATATGTGTAAGAACTGAATATATTTGTGTAAGAACTGAATATATATGCGTAAGATCGGACTATATGTGTAAGAACTGAATATATATGGGTTAGAACTGAATATATATGCGTAAGAACGGAATATATATATGTAAGAACTGAATATATATGTGTAAGAACTGAATATATATGTGTTAGAACGGAATATATATGTGTAAGAACTGAATATATATGCGTAAGATCGGAATATATGTGTAAGAACTGGACATATATACGTAAGAATTAAATATATGCGTAAGAACTGAATATATGTGTAAGAACTGAGTATATATGTGTAAGAACTGAATATATATACGTAAGAACTGAATATATATGCGTAAGAACGGAATATATATGTGTAAGAACTGAATATATATGTGTAAGAACTCAATATATATGTGTAAAAACTGGACATATATGTGTAAGAACTGAATATGTATGCGTCAGAACTGAATATATATGCGTAAGAACTGAATATATATGCGAAAGAACTGAATATATATGTGTAAGAACTGAATATATATTTATAATAACTGAATATATATATGTAAGAACTGAATATATGTGTGTAAGAACTGAATATATATGCGTAGGAACTGAATATATATGCGTTAGACCTGAATATATATGTGTAAGAACTGAATATATTTGTGTAAGAACTGAATATATATGCGTAAGATCGGACTATATGTGTAAGAACTGAACATATATGCGTAAGAATTGAATATATATGGGTAAGAACTGAATATATATGCGTAAGAACGGAATATATATGTGTAAGAACTGAATATATAAGTGTAAGAACTGAATATATATGTGTTAGAACGGAATATATATGTGTAAGAACTGAATATATATGCTTAAGAACGGAATATATATGTGTAAGAACTGAATATATATGTGTAAGAACTGAATATATATGTGTTAGCACTGAATATATATGTTAAGAACTGAATATATATGTGTAAGAACTGAATATATATGTGTAAGAGCTGTATATATATGTGTAAGTACTGAATATATATGCGTCAGAACTGAATATATATGCGTAAGAACTGAATATATATGGGTAAGAACTGAATATATATGCGTAAGAACGGAATATATATGTGTAAGAACTGAATATATAAGTGTAAGAACTGAATATATATGTGTTAGAACGGAATATATATGTGTAAGAACTGAATATATATGCGTAAGAACGGAATATATATGTGTAAGAACTGAATATATATGTGTAAGAACTGAATATATATGTGTTAGCACTGAATATATATGTTAAGAACTGAATATATATGTGTAAGAACTGAATATATATGTGTAAGAGCTGTATATATATGTGTAAGAACTGAATATATATGCGTAAGAACTGAATATATATGCGTAAGAACTGAATATATATGCGAAATAACTGAATATATATGCGTAAGAATGAATATAAATGCGTAAGTTCTGAATGTATATGCGTAAGAACTGAATATATGTGTGTAAGAACTGAATATATATGCGTAAGAACGGAATATATATGCGTTAGAACTGAATATATATGCGAAAGAACTGAATATATAAGCGTAAGAACTGAATATATGTGTGTAAGAACTGAATATATATGTATAAGAACTGAACATATATGCGTAAGAACTGAATATATATGCGTAAGAAGTGAATATATATGTGTAAGAACTGAATATATATGTGTTAACACTGAATATATATGTGTAAGAACTGAATATATATGTGTAAGAACTGAATATATCTGTAAGAACTGAGTATATATGTGTAAGAACTGAATATATATACGTAAGAACTGAATATATATGCGTAAGAACGGAATATATATGTGTAAGAACTGAATATATATGTGTAAGAACTCAATATATATGTGTAAAAACTGAACATATATGTGTAAGAACTGAATATATAAGCGTCAGAACTGAATATATATGCGTAAGAACTGAATATATATGCGAAAGAACTGAATATATATGCGTAAGAACTGAATATATATTTATAATAACTGAATATATATATGTAAGAACTAAATATATGTGTGTAAGAACTGAATATATATGCGTAAGAACTGAATATATATGCGTTAGACCTGAATATATATGTGTAAGAACTGAATATATTTGTGTAAGAACTGAATATATATGCGTAAGATCGGACTATATGTGTAAGAACTGAACATATATGCGTAAGAATTGAATATATATGGGTAAGAACTGAATATATATGCGTAAGAACGGAATATATATGTGTAAGAACTGAATATATAAGTGTAAGAACTGAATATATATGTGTTAGAACGGAATATATATGTGTAAGAACTGAATATATATGCTTAAGAACGGAATATATATGTGTAAGAACTGAATATATATGTGTAAGAACTGAATATATATGTGTTAGCACTGAATATATATGTTAAGAACTGAATATATATGTGTAAGAACTGAATATATATGTGTAAGAGCTGTATATATATGTGTAAGAACTGAATATATATGCGTCAGAACTGAATATATATGCGTAAGAACTGAATATATATGGGTAAGAACTGAATATATATGCGTAAGAACGGAATATATATGTGTAAGAACTGAATATATAAGTGTAAGAACTGAATATATATGTGTTAGAACGGAATATATATGTGTAAAAACTGAATATATATGCGTAAGAACGGAATATATATGTGTAAGAACTGAATATATATGTGTAAGAACTGAATATATATGTGTTAGCACTGAATATATATGTTAAGAACTGAATATATATGTGTAAGAACTGAATATATATGTGTAAGAGCTGTATATATATGTGTAAGAACTGAATATATATGCGTCAGAACTGAATATATATGCGTAAGAACTGAATATATATGCGAAATAACTGAATATATATGCGTAAGAACTGAATATAAATGCGTAAGTTCTGAATGTATATGCGTAAGAACTGAATATATGTGTGTAAGAACTGAATATATATGCGTAAGAACGGAATATATATGCGTTAGAACTGAATATATATGCGAAAGAACTGAATATATATGCGTAAGAACTGAATATATGTGTGTAAGAACTGAATATATATGCATAAGAACTGAACATATATGCGTAAGAATTGAATATATATGGGTTAGAACTGAATATATATGCGTAAGAACGGAATATATATGTGTAAGAACTGAATATATATGTGTAAGAACTGAATATATATGTGTTAGAACGGAATATATATGTGTAAGAACTGAATATATATGCGTAAGAACGGAATATATTTGTGTAAGAACTGAATATATATGCGTAAGATCGGACTATATGTGTAAGAACTGAACATATATGCGTAAGAATTGAATATATATGGGTTAGAACTGAATATATATGCGTAAGAACGGAATATATATGTGTAAGAACTGAATATATATGTGTAAGAACTGAATATATATGTGTTAGAACGGAATATATATGTGTAAGAACTGAATATATATGCGTAAGAACGGAATATATATGTGTAAGAACTGAATATATATGTGTAAGAACTGAATATATATGTGTTAGCACTGAATATATATGTTAAGAACTGAATATATATGTGTAAGAACTGAATATATATGCGTAAGAACTGAATATAAACGCGTAAGTTCTGAATGTATATGCGTAAGAACTGAATATATGTGTGTAAGAACTGAATATATATGCGTAAGAACGGAATATATATGCGTTAGAACTGAATATATATGCGAAAGAACTGAATATATATGCTTAAGAACTGAATATATGTGTGTAAGAACTGAATATATATGCATAAGAACTGAACATATATGCGTAAGAACTGAATATATATGCGTAAGAAGTGAATATATATGTGTAAGAACTGAATATATATGTGTTAACACTGAATATATATGTGTAAGAACTGAATATATATGTGTAAGAACTGAATATATATGTGTAAGAGCTGAATATATATGTGTAAGAACGGAATATATATGTGTTAGAACGGAATATATATGTGTAAGAACTGAATATATATGCGTAAGAACGGAATATATATGTGTAAGAACTGAATATATATGTGTAAGAACTGAATAAATATGTGTTAGCACTGAATATATATGTGTAAGAACTGAATATATATGTGTAAGAACTGAATATATATGTGTAAGAGCTGAATATATATGTGTAAGAACTGAATATATAAGCGTAAGAACTGAATATATATGCGTAAGATCGGAATATATGAAGAATTGAATATATATGCGTAAGAACTGAATATATGTTTAAGAACTGAGTATATATGTGTAAGCACTGAATATATATACGTAAGAACTGAATAGATATGCATAAGAACTGAACATATATGCGTAAGAACTGAATATATATGCGTAAGAAGTGAATATATATGTGTAAGAACTGAATATATATGTGTAAGAACTGAATAAATATGTGTAAGAACTGAATATATATGCGTAAGAATTGAATATATATGCGTAAGAACTGAATATATATGCGTAAGAACGGAATATATATGTGTAAGAACTGAATATATATGCGTAAGAACTGAATATATATGTGTAAGAACTGAATATATATTCGTTAGAACTGAATATATATGCGAAAGAACTGAATATATATGCGTAAGAACTGAATATATGTGTGTAAGAACTGAATATATATGCATAAGAACTGAACATATATGCGTAAGAACTGAATATATATGCGTAAGAACTGAATATATATGCGTTAGAACGGAATATATATGCGTAAGAACGGAATATATATGTGTAAGAACTGAATATATTTGTGTAAGAACTGAATATATATGTGTAAGAACTGAATATATATGCGTAAGAACGGAATATATATGTGTAAGAACTGAATATATATGTGTAAGAATTGAATATATGCGTAAGAACTGAATATATATGTGTAAGAACTGAATATATATGCGTAAGAACTGAATATATATGCGTTAGAACGGAATATATATGCGTAAGAACGAAATATATATATGTAAGAACTAAATATATATGTGTAAGAACTGAATATATATGCGTAAGAACTAAATATATATGCGTAAGAACTGAATATATATGCGTAAGAACTGAATATATATGTGTAAGAACTGAATATATATGCGTAAGGACTGAATATATATGCGTAAGAACGGAATATATATGTGTAAGAACTGAATATATATGTGTAAGAACTGAATATATATGTGTTAGAACGGAATATATGTGTAAGAACTGAATATATATGTGTAAGAACAGAATATATATGTGTAAGAGCTAAATATATATGTGTAAGAACTGAATAAATATGCGTAAGAACTGAATATATATGCGTAAGATCGGAATATATGTGTAAGAACTGGACATATATGCGTAAGAATTGAATATATATGCGTAAGAACTGAATATATGTGTAAGAACTGAATATATGCGTAAAAATTGCATATATATGTGTAAGAACTGAATATATTTGTGTAAGAACTGAATATATATGTGTAAGAACTGAATATATATGCGTAAGAACTGAATATATATGCGTTAGAACGGAATATATATGCGTAAGAACGGAATATATATGTGTAAGAACTGAATATAGTTGTGTAAGAACTGAATATATATGTGTAAGAACTGAATATATATGCGTAAGAACTGAATATATATGTGTAAGAACTGAATATATATGTGTAAGAATTGAATATATGCGTAAGAACTGAATATATATGTGTAAGAACTGAATATATTTGTGTAAGAACTGAATATATATGTGTAAGAACTGAATATATATGCGTAAGAACTGAATATATATGCGTTAGAACGGAATATATATGCGTAAGAACGGAATATATATGTGTAAGAACTGAATATATATGCGTAAGAACGGAATATATATGTGTAAGAACTGAATATATATGTGTTAGAACTGAATATATATGTGTAAGAACTGAATATATATGTGTAAGAACTGAATATATATATACGTAAGAACTGAATATATATGCGTTAGAACGGAATTATATATGTGTAAGAGCTGAATATATATGTGTAAGAACTCAATATATATTTGTAAGAACTGAACATATATGTGTAAGAACTGAATATATATGCGTCTGAACTGAATATATATGCGTAAGAACTGAATATATATGCGAAAGAACTGAATATATATGCGTAAGAACTGAATATATATGTGTAAGAACTGAATATATGTGTGTAAGAACTGAATTGATATGCATAAGAACTGAACATATATGCGTAAGAACTGAATATATATGCGTAAGAAGTGAATATATATGTGTAAGAACTGAATATATATGTGTAAGAACTGAATAAATATGTGTAAGAACTGAATATATATGCGTAATAATTGAATATATATGCTTAAGAACTGAATATATATGCGTAAGAACGGAATATATATGTGTAAGAACTGAATATATATGTGTAAGAACTGTATATATATGTGTTAGCACTGAATATATATGTGTAAGAACTGAATATATATGTGTAAGAACAGAATATATATGTGTAAGAGCTGAATATATATGTGTAAGAACTGAATATATATGCGTAAGAACTGAATATATATGCGTAAGATCGGAATATATGTGTAAGAACTGGACATATATGCGTAAGAATTGAATATATATGCGTAAGAATTTAATATATGTGTAAGAACTGAATATATATGTGTAAGAACTGAATATATATACGTAAGAACTGAATATATATGCGTAAGAACGGAATATATATGCGTAAGAACGGAATATATATGTGTAAGAACTGAATATATATATACGTAAGAACTGAATATATATGCGTAATAACGGAATTATATATGTGTAAGAGCTGAATATATATGTGTAAGAACTCAATATATATGTGTAAGAACTGAACATATATACACGTAAGAACTGAATATATATGCGTAAGAACGGAATTATATATGTGTAAGAGCTAAATATATATGTATAAGAACTCAATATATATTTGTAAGAACTGAACATATATGTGTAAGAACTGAATATATATGCGTCAGAACTGAATATATATGCGTAAGAACTGAACATATATGCGAAAGAAATGAATATATATGCGTAAGAACTGAATATATATGTGTAAGAACTGAATATATGTGTGTAAGAACTGAATAGATATGCATAAGAACTGAACATATATGCGTAAGAACTGAATATATATGCGAAAGAAGTGAATATATATGTGTAAGAACTGAATATATATGTGTAAGAACTGAATAAATATGTGTAAGAACTGAATATATATGCGTAAGAATTGAATATATATGCGTAAGAACTGAATATATATGCGTAAGAACGGAATATATATGTGTAAGAACTGAATATATATGTGTAAGAACTGAATATATATGTGTTAGAACGGAATATATATGTGTAAGAACTGAATATATATGCGTAAGAATGGAATATATATGTGTAAGAACTGAATATATATGTGTAAGAACTGAATATATATGTGTTAGCACTGAATATATATGTGTAAGAACTGAATATATATGTGTAAGAACTGAATATATATGTGTAAGAGCTGAATATATATGTGTAAGAACTGAATATATATGCGTAAGAACTGAATATATATGCCTAAGATCGGAATATATGTGTAAGAACTGAATATATATGTGTAAGAACTGAATATATATACGTAAGAACTGAATATAAATGCATAAGAACGGAATATATATGTGTAAGAACTGAATATATATGTGTAAGAACTCAATATATATGTGTAAGAACTGAACATATATGTGTAAGAACTGAATATATATGCGTCAGAACTGAATATATATGCGTAAGAACTGAATATATATGCGTAAGAATTGAATGTATATGCGTAAGAACTGAATATATGCGTAAGAACTAAATATATGCGTAAGAACTGAATATATATGTGTAAGAACTGAATATATTTGTGTAAGAACTGCATATATATGTGTAAGAACTGAATATATATGTGTAAGAACTGAATATATATGTGTTAGAACGGAATATATATGTGTAAGAACTGAATATATATGCGTAAGAACGGAATATATATGTGTACGAACTGAATATATATGTGTAAGAACTGAATATATATGTGTAAGAACTGAATATAAATGTGTAAGAGCTGAATATATATGTGTAAGAACTGAATATATGCGTAAGAACTGAATAAATGCGTAAGAACTGAATATATATATGTGTAAGAACTGAATATTTGTGTAAGAACTGCATATATATGTGTAAGAACTGAATATATATGCGTAAGAACGGAATATATATGTGTAAGAACTGAATATATATGTGTTAGAACTGAATATATATGTGTTAGAACTGAATATATATGTGTAAGAACTCAATATATATGTGTAAGAACTGAACATATATGTGTAAGAACTGAATATATATGCGTCAGAACTGAATATATATGCGTAAGAACTGAATATATATGCGTAAGAATTGAATGTATATGCGTAAGAACTGAATATATGCGTAAGAACTAAATATATGCGTAAGAACTGAATATATATGTGTAAGAACTGAATATATTTGTGTAAGAACTGCATATATATGTGTAAGAACTGAATATATATGCGTAAGAACGGAATATATATGTGTAAGAACTGAATATATATGTGTAAGAACTGAATATATATGTGTTAGAACGGAATATATGTGTAAGAACTGAATATATATGTGTAAGAACAGAATATATATGTGTAAGAGCTAAATATATATGTGTAAGAACTGAATATATATGCGTAAGAACTGAATATATATGCGTAAGATCGGAATATATGTGTAAGAACTGGACATATATGCGTAAGAACTGAATATATATGTGTTAGAACTGAATATATATGTGTTAGAACTGAATATATGTGTAAGAACTGAATATATATGTGTAAGAACTGAATATATATGTGTAAGAGCTGAATATATATGTGTAAGTGCTGAATATATATGCGTAAGAACTGAATATATATGCGTAAGATCGGAATATATGTGTAAGAACTGAACATATATGCGTAAGAATAGAATATATATGCGTAAGTACTGAATATATGCGTAAGAACTGAATATATGCGTAAGAACTGAATATATATGTGTAAGAACTGAATATATTTGTGTAAGAACTGCATATATATGTGTAAGAACTGAATATATATGCGTAAGAACGGAATATATATGTGTAAGAACTGAATATATATGTGTAAGAACTGAATATATATGTGTTAGAACGGAATATATGTGTAAGAACTGAATATATATGTGTAAGAACAGAATATATATGTGTAAGAGCTAAATATATATGTGTAAGAACTGAATATATATGCGTAAGAACTGAATATATATGCGTAAGATCGGAATATATGTGTAAGAACTGGACATATATGCGTAAGAATTGAATATATATGCGTAAGAACTGAATATATGTGTAAGAACTGAATATATGCGTAAAAATTGCATATATATGTGTAAGAACTGAATATATTTGTGTAAGAACTGAATATATATGCGTAAGAACTGAATATATATGCGTAAGAACTGAATATATATGCGTTAAAACGGAATATATGTGTAAGAACTGAATATATATGTGTAAGAGCTAAATATATATGTGTAAGAACTGAATATATATGCGTAAGAACTGAATATATATGCGTAAGATCGGAATATATGTGTAAGAACTGGACATATATGCGTAAGAATTGAATATATATGCGTAAGAACTGAATATATGTGTAAGAACTGAATATATGCGTAAAAAATGCATATATATGTGTAAGAACTGAATATATTTGTGTAAGAACTGAATATATATGCGTAAGAACTGAATATATATGTGTAAGAACTGAATATATGTGTTAGTACTGAACATATATGCGTAAGATCGGAATATATGTGTTAGAACTGAACATATATGAGTAAGAATTGAATATATATGCGTAAGAACTGAATATATGCGTAAGAACTGAATATATGCGTAAGAACTGAATATATGCGTAAGAACTGAATATATGCGTAAGAACTGAATATATATGTGTTAGAACGCAATATATATGTGTAAGAACTGAATATATATGCGTAAGAACGGAATATATATGTGTAAGAACTGAATATATATATGTGTAAGAACTGAATATATATGTGTAAGAACTGAATATAAATGTGTAAGAGCTGAATATATATGTGTAAGAACTGAATATATGCGTAAGAACTGAATATATGCGTAAGAACTGAATATATATGTGTAAGAACTGAATATTTGTGTAAGAACTGCATATATATGTGTAAGAACTGAATATATATGCGTAAGAACGGAATATATATGTGTAAGAACTGAATATATATGTGTTAGAACTGAATATATATGTGTTAGAACTGAATATATATGTGTAAGAACTGAATATATATGTGTAAGAACTGAATATATATGTGTAAGTGCTGAATATATATGCGTAAGAACTGAATATATATGCGTAAGATCGGAATATATGTGTAAGAACTGAACATATATGCGTAAGAATTGAATATATATGCGTAAGTACTGAATATATGCGTAAGAACTGAATATATGCGTAAGAACTGAATATATATGTGTAAGAACTGAATATATTTGTGTAAGAACTGCATATATATGTGTAAGAACTGAATATATATGCGTAAGAACGGAAATATATGTGTAAGAACTGAATATATATGTGTAAGAACTGAATATATATGTGTTAGAACGGAATATATGTGTAAGAACTGAATATATATGTGTAAGAACAGAATATATATGTTTAAGAGCTAAATATATATGTGTAAGAACTGAATATATATGCGTAAGAACTGAATATATATGCGTAAGATCGGAATATATGTGTAAGAACTGGACATATATGCGTAAGAATTGAATATATATGCGTAAGAACTGAATATATGTGTAAGAACTGAATATATGCGTAAAAATTGCATATATATGTGTAAGAACTGAATATATTTGTGTAAGAACTGAATATATATGCATAAGAACTGAATATATATGCGTAAGAACTGAATATATATGCGTTAGAACGGAATATATATGCGTAAGAACGGAATATATATGTGTAAGAACTGAATATAGTTGTGTAAGAACTGAATATATATGTGTAAGAACTGAATATATATGCGTAAGAACTGAATATATATGTGTAAGAACTGAATATATATGTGTAAGAATTGAATATATGCGTAAGAACTGAATATATATGTGTAAGAACTGAATATATTTGTGTAAGAACTGAATATATATGTGTAAGAACTGAATATATATGCGTAAGAACTGAATATATATGCGTTAGAACGGAATATATATGCGTAAGAACGGAATATATATGTGTAAGAACTGAATATATATGCGTAAATATATGTGTTAGAACTGAATATATATGTGTAAGAACTGAATATATATGTGTAAGAACTGAATATATATATACGTAAGAACTGAATATATATGCGTAAGAACGGAATTATATATGTGTAAGAGCTGAATATATATGTGTAAGAACTCAATATATATTTGTAAGAACTGAACATATATGTGTAAGAACTGAATATATATGCGTCTGAACTGAATATATATGCGTAAGAACTGAATATATATGCGAAAGAACTGAATATATATGCGTAAGAACTGAATATATATGTGTAAGAACTGAATATATGTGTGTAAGAACTGAATTGATATGCATAAGAACTGAACATATATGCGTAAGAACTGAATATATATGCGTAAGAAGTGAATATATATGTGTAAGAACTGAATATATATGTGTAAGAATTGAATAAATATGTGTAAGAACTGAATATATTTGTGTAAGAACTGCATATATATGTGTAAGAACTGAATATATATGCGTAAGAACGGAAATATATGTGTAAGAACTGAATATATATGTGTAAGAACTGAATATATATGTGTTAGAACGGAATATATGTGTAAGAACTGAATATATATGTGTAAGAACAGAATATATATGTTTAAGAGCTAAATATATATGTGTAAGAACTGAATATATATGCGTAAGAACTGAATATATATGCGTAAGATCGGAATATATGTGTAAGAACTGGACATATATGCGTAAGAATTGAATATATATGCGTAAGAACTGAATATATGTGTAAGAACTGAATATATGCGTAAAAATTGCATATATATGTGTAAGAACTGAATATATTTGTGTAAGAACTGAATATATATGCATAAGAACTGAATATATATGCGTAAGAACTGAATATATATGCGTTAGAACGGAATATATATGCGTAAGAACGGAATATATATGTGTAAGAACTGAATATAGTTGTGTAAGAACTGAATATATATGTGTAAGAACTGAATATATATGCGTAAGAACTGAATATATATGTGTAAGAACTGAATATATATGTGTAAGAATTGAATATATGCGTAAGAACTGAATATATATGTGTAAGAACTGAATATATTTGTGTAAGAACTGAATATATATGTGTAAGAACTGAATATATATGCGTAAGAACTGAATATATATGCGTTAGAACGGAATATATATGCGTAAGAACGGAATATATATGTGTAAGAACTGAATATATATGCGTAAATATATGTGTTAGAACTGAATATATATGTGTAAGAACTGAATATATATGTGTAAGAACTGAATATATATATACGTAAGAACTGAATATATATGCGTAAGAACGGAATTATATATGTGTAAGAGCTGAATATATATGTG
>JAWPHD010020320.1:0-32276 GCA_037043455.1 Cyrtodaria siliqua | reverse complement strand
GGCAATGAAATGTCAACAAGTATCATTCTGCGTGCCATAGAGTGCCCGTTTCATTTCTGACTTGTGCATATCTGTTGAAAGTACGTATACATATGAAAAACTTACGGTGGAACGCATTGTTGGCTTGTCATGGCTTGTACATGCAACTTCTGGGCTCACTTGAGAAGCGATTAACGTTGTGTCTTGATACAGGTTTGCTGCAATAATTATAACAATAGTCATATTAACAATCATAACAACTAGCCAGATAATATTGTACATATTCTTTACGTATTACTATTATGAATAATAATCATATGTACTATCAGATCGCGTAAAAATCTAAGTTATCTCTGTTCTCCTATTTTCCCGTACACGTATTACGTCCCTTGGCAATGAAATGTCAACAAGTATCATTCTGCGTGCCATAGAGTGCACGTTTCATTTCTGATGTGTGCATATCTGTTGAAAGTGCGTATACATATGAAAAACTTACGGTGGAACGCAATGTTGGCTTGTCATGGCTTGTACATGCAACTTCTGGGCTCACTTGAGAAGCGATTAACGTTGTGTCTTGATACAGGTTTGCTGCAATAATTATAACAATAGTCATATTAACAATCATAACAACAAGCCAGATAATATTGTACATATTCTATACGTATTACTATTATGAATAATAATCATATGTACTATCAGATCGCGTAAAAATCTAAGTTATCTCTGTTTGTCCTATTTTCCCGTACACGTATTACGTCCCTTGGCAATGAAATGTCAACAAGTATCATTCTGCGTGCCATAGAGTGCCCGTTTCATTTCTGACTTGTGCATATCTGTTGAAAGTACGTATACATATGAAAAACTTACGGTGGAACGCATTGTTGGCTTGTCATGGCTTGTACATGCAACTTCTGGGCTCACTTGAGAAGCGATTAACGTTGTGTCTTGATACAGGTTTGCTGCAATAATTATAACAATAGTCATATTAACAATCATAACAACTAGCCAGATAATATTGTACATATTCTTTACGTATTACTATTATGAATAATAATCATATGTACTATCAGATCGCGTAAAAATCTAAGTTATCTCTGTTCTCCTATTTTCCCGTACACGTATTACGTCCCTTGGCAATGAAATGTCAACAAGTATCATTCTGCGTGCCATAGAGTGCACGTTTCATTTCTGATGTGTGCATATCTGTTGAAAGTGCGTATACATATGAAAAACTTACGGTGGAACGCATTGTTGGCTTGTCATGGCTTGTACATGCAACTTCTGGGCTCACTTGAAAAGCGATTAACGTTGTGTCTTGATACAGGTTTGCTGCAATAATTATAACAATAGTCATATTAACAATCATAACAACAAGCCAGATAATATTGTACATATTCTATACGTATTACTATTATGAATAATAATCATATGTACTATCAGATCGCTTAAAAATCTAAGTTATCTCTGTGTCTCCTATTTTCCCGTACACGTATTACGTCCCGTGGCAATGAAATGTCAACAAGTATCATTCTGCGTGCCATAGAGTGCCCGTTTCATTTCTGACTTGTGCATATCTGTTGAAAGTACGTATACATATGAAAAACTTACGGTGGAACGCATTGTTGGCTTGTCATGGCTTGTACATGCAACTTCTGGGCTCATTTGAGAAGCGATTAACGTTGTGTCTTGATACAGGTTTGCTGCAATAATTATAACAATAGTCATATTAACAATCATAACAACAAGCCAGATAATATTGTACATATTCTATACGTATTACTATTATGAATAATAATCATATGTACTATCAGATCGCGTAAAAATCTAAGTTATCTCTGTTTGTCCTTTTTTCCCGTACACGTATTACGTCCCGTGGCAATGAAATGTCAACAAGTATCATTCTGCGTGCCATAGAGTGTCCGTTTCATTTCTGACTTGTGCATATCTGTTGAAAGTACGTATACATATGAAAAACTTACGGTGGAACGCATTGTTGGCTTGTCATGGCTTGTACATGCAACTTCTGGGCTCACTTGAGAAGCGATTAACGTTGTGTCTTGATACAGGTTTGCTGCAATAATTATAACAATAGTCATATTAACAATCATAACAACAAGCCAGATAATATTGTACATATTCTATACGTATTACTATTATGAATAATAATCATATGTACTATCAGATCGCGTAAAAATCTAAGTTATCTCTGTTTGTCCTATTTTCCCGTACACGTATTACGTCCCTTGGCAATGAAATGTCAACAAGTATCATTCTGCGTGCCATAGAGTGCCCGTTTCATTTCTGACTTGTGCATATCTGTTGAAAGTACGTATACATATGAAAAACTTACGGTGGAACGCATTGTTGGCTTGTCATGGCTTGTACATGCAACTTCTGGGCTCACTTGAGAAGCGATTAACGTTGTGTCTTGATACAGGTTTGCTGCAATAATTATAACAATAGTCATATTAACAATCATAACAACTAGCCAGATAATATTGTACATATTCTTTACGTATTACTATTATGAATAATAATCATATGTACTATCAGATCGCGTAAAAATCTAAGTTATCTCTGTTCTCCTATTTTCCCGTACACGTATTACGTCCCTTGGCAATGAAATGTCAACAAGTATCATTCTGCGTGCCATAGAGTGCACGTTTCATTTCTGATGTGTGCATATCTGTTGAAAGTGCGTATACATATGAAAAACTTACGGTGGAACGCATTGTTGGCTTGTCATGGCTTGTACATGCAACTTCTGGGCTCACTTGAAAAGCGATTAACGTTGTGTCTTGATACAGGTTTGCTGCAATAATTATAACAATAGTCATATTAACAATCATAACAACAAGCCAGATAATATTGTACATATTCTATACGTATTACTATTATGAATAATAATCATATGTACTATCAGATCGCTTAAAAATCTAAGTTATCTCTGTGTCTCCTATTTTCCCGTACACGTATTACGTCCCGTGGCAATGAAATGTCAACAAGTATCATTCTGCGTGCCATAGAGTGCCCGTTTCATTTCTGACTTGTGCATATCTGTTGAAAGTACGTATACATATGAAAAACTTACGGTGGAACGCATTGTTGGCTTGTCATGGCTTGTACATGCAACTTCTGGGCTCATTTGAGAAGCGATTAACGTTGTGTCTTGATACAGGTTTGCTGCAATAATTATAACAATAGTCATATTAACAATCATAACAACAAGCCAGATAATATTGTACATATTCTATACGTATTACTATTATGAATAATAATCATATGTACTATCAGATCGCGTAAAAATCTAAGTTATCTCTGTTTGTCCTATTTTCCCGTACACGTATTACGTCCCGTGGCAATGAAATGTCAACAAGTATCATTCTGCGTGCCATAGAGTGTCCGTTTCATTTCTGACTTGTGCATATCTGTTGAAAGTACGTATACATATGAAAAACTTACGGTGGAACGCATTGTTGGCTTGTCATGGCTTGTACATGCAACTTCTGGGCTCACTTGAGAAGCGATTAACGTTGTGTCTTGATACAGGTTTGCTGCAATAATTATAACAATAGTCATATTAACAATCATAACAACAAGCCAGATAATATTGTACATATTCTATACGTATTACTATTATGAATAATAATCATATGTACTATCAGATCGCGTAAAAATCTAAGTTATCTCTGTTTGTCCTATTTTCCCGTACACGTATTACGTCCCTTGGCAATGAAATGTCAACAAGTATCATTCTGCGTGCCATAGAGTGCCCGTTTCATTTCTGACTTGTGCATATCTGTTGAAAGTACGTATACATATGATAAACTTACGGTGGAACGCAATGTTGGCTTGTCATGGCTTGTACATGCAACTTCTGGGCTCACTTGAGAAGCGATTAACGTTGTGTCTTGATACAGGTTTGCTGCAATAATTATAACAATAGTCATATTAACAATCATAACAACAAGCCAGATAATATTGTACATCGACCCCTTAGAGCATCAAGGTGCTATCTGCACTTTTTGAGTTATTGAGATAAATGGATTTTAAGATTTGAACACTTACAGAAACATATCTTTACACTTTTAACATTAAAATGTTGTATTATATATTATAAATATATGTAGATTATCGAAACATGTTTGTTTTTCTTTGATATATTTATTGAACTATGAGTTATGCCCCCTTTTATCAAATAGCACCTTGATGCATACACAAATCTTTGAATATATCTGTGCATCAAGGTGCTATTTGACAAATAGCACCTTGATGCACATACCCTTCTGGCTTTTATAAGTATGTATTTCTCAAATAGACCCGTCTGTGCATATAATAAGGTACCCAGTTTAAGTTAGTATGTGCAAAATGGTATGTTTATATGCTTGTTTTAGTACTTTAACAGTCGTCAACCATTAAAATACTAATAGTAGGCTGCACTTTTTATTTTTTTAATGCAGTACATAAGGATTAAGTCACAAAGTATTTATTATTTATTTACAGGCATTGCATTTTACACAGTCATATATATGTAACTGAATGAAAGATTATTTAAAAGAAAATGTAATGACGAGAATAATTTTAACTCAAGTATGTTCCATTTTTCCTTGAACGCTGCTGCAGCATTATACTGTACAATGCCTATTCATCATCAGTGTCATGTCCGGATACATATGTCAATGTAAGGCAATCCGTTTGATGTTGGTATTCCTTCGTATGAGTGGAATTCTTCGGTATATGCCCCATTTTGCATATAGAGACAGTAGATCTGCTTTCTTATCTTTCCATATTTGGTATTTTTCTGTGTGGCAAGGTCCCAATTCACTTGGTACATTTGGGAATTGATTGTTTGACCTGGTACTTGATGAAACTTTGACTTCCATGAAACCTTTTCATTAAATGTTTTATTTACAAATACACTTTCTGGAGATGCTTTGACGACCTTCATGTTGTATTTTCTATGCCATAATTATGTTTGTTTCTTTTAGAACTACTTTCTACCCCAAAATAATGTTCCACACCTTTTATCTTTATAATGTGCTAAATTTATTTGCAAGGTTTGGCAAAAGTCTGCTAAATCTGGTTTAATGTCAAACACATATTTAGGAATCTCACTTGAATATCTTTGTTTGTTTTTTCCAATACATTCGCTGCCTCTAATGGTATACAATTCAATTCAGTATTGTATTTGGCATACATTTACATGTTTATTGCCTAAACATGGTGAAATACAATGCAACATATTTTAGAGAAGAGTGCAAACAAACCTATTTCATTCAGAGAATGAATACATATATTACAGAGGACTAGTTATAGTTAGTACTTTCAATCAATGGTTTTTTATCACATTTCATCACCATTTTTATCAAATTTCATCACCATTATCAATACTGTGTTCAAAGATCATGTATTTTTATGGAATTTCAGGAATAATACATAGATACTCTGATTACCATCGGTATTCAGTCAGCACACTTGCTTTCCATTGCCTCTTCCTTGTAACTGATTCAACTTCTCGTACAAATCATGCTATTCTGTCCTCTATGAGTAGTCCCATCATCTTGTAAAACAATAGATAATGTTCAGTGTTTTCTAGCAAGTGCTGAGCTTTTGATAGGTAAAGCATTTCTGTAGGTAGATCTTTTGACAATTGATACTGAACTGCGAAAAAGCCGTCTTAATCAGCTAAGACTAGGACACGTTTGAAATAGTGCATTGCAAGCTATAGCAAGTTATCAAGTCGCATGATGTTATAGTTCCTGATGAGTTGCTTTAATTCATACATTGTTTGCTTTTCATCGTAGCAGGTTTTAAATTGTTAAAGTGTATTTTTGGTATGCTAGTTGATGTCGGCTTGACTTTTGACTTTTAGTGACGTGTTTCTTGCTAAGTTTTTTTCTTTTAGTACTGACTTGTATGTACATTTAGGGTGAACACTCTCTTTAACTTTCCTTCCTTCTTACATGATGTTTGTTTATCATTGCAATTTATCAGTTGAGCAACTGGATATATTTGAATCAGATTGATTGAAATCTTCTTTTGACTATTGGTATTTGTTATCACTTGTCACAATCATCAATATTTCCTTCAAATGACTGAATCACATAATTTAATCCACGATTCCTTCTCGCATATGCCTCCAATGCTTCATTCTCACTATCACTAGTGTATTCGTCAACTAAACATGTTGGCAAATCTCCTCCATGAAGGCAGTACTCTTTGATTTCGTTCAAAATTGTTCTGTTTTGAATATATCATTCTGCATACTATCTGACCAGTTTGACATCCCATCGTCTTAAACCTGCATGCAATATTTTACAAAAAGATCTTAACCAACTTAAATAATAGTATTCACTATAATATCTATAGACTGTAAATTATTTTAATTTGTTACTTTTAAAACAATACAAAGATCAACCTATTACACAATATATTTTAAAATATTACCTTGAAAGAAAATGTATTTTTTTAGTAATCTAGTAATAATGATGATATAATATTGCTTACCATTGAATTGCATCTGTCCATTTCTGACTCAGTTTCTATAAGCCCACATTTGCATAAACCACTGAGAGAGAGTTATAGTCATGTTTGCACCCAATTATTAGACTTGTGATGATTGTCAATCAAGATATATATGACTTTTTTTCTAATCGCCATACTTTGTAAAATGCCACATTTAATCAGTTTTTAATGTGTGTTTAATATTAATATGTTAAAGCACATTCCCCGGCCCCAATTAATGTGTAAACTGAAATCCTACAAATAGGTGGAGCTATTTGAACTAAACTACATTTAAGTATTTTTCAGAAATACGCATATTTATCAGATGCATCAAGGTGCTATTTGGCAAATAGAACCTTGATGCATGCGAACAATGCAAATAGCACCTTTATGCATGGAGTTTGTGTAACATATGCAGATATGACTTTGATGAATTTCTTATTACATATGCTAATTGATGGAATATAATGCCAATAATTTTTTTCAAACAAGATATGACTATTTCCAATTGATTTATTACAAAAAGTCAAAATCGACCAAAAGTGCAGATAGCACCTTGATGCTCTAAGGGGTCGACATATTCTATACGTATTACTATTATGAATAATAATCATATGTACTATCAGATCGCGTAAAAATCTAAGTTATCTCTGTTTGTCCTATTTTCCCGTACACGTATTACGTCCCTTGGCAATGAAATGTCAACAAGTATCATTCTGCGTGCCATAGAGTGCCCGTTTCATTTCTGACTTGTGCATATCTGTTGAAAGTACGTATACATATGAAAAACTTACGGTGGAACGCATTGTTGGCTTGTCATGGCTTGTACATGCAACTTCTGGGCTCACTTGAGAAGCGATTAACGTTGTGTCTTGATACAGGTTTGCTGCAATAATTATAACAATAGTCATATTAACAATCATAACAACTAGCCAGATAATATTGTACATATTCTTTACGTATTACTATTATGAATAATAATCATATGTACTATCAGATCGCGTAAAAATCTAAGTTATCTCTGTTTGTCCTATTTTCCCGTACACGTATTACGTCCCTTGGCAATGAAATGTCAACAAGTATCATTCTGCGTGCCATAGAGTGCACGTTTCATTTCTGATGTGTGCATATCTGTTGAAAGTGCGTATACATATGAAAAACTTACGGTGGAACGCATTGTTGGCTTGTCATGGCTTGTACATGCAACTTCTGGGCTCACGTGAGAAGCGATTAACGTTGTGTCTTGATACAGGTTTGCTGCAATAATTATAACAATAGTCATATTAACAATCATAACAACAAGCCAGATAATATTGTACATATTCTATACGTATTACTATTATGAATAATAATCATATGTACTATCAGATCGCGTAAAAATCTAAGTTATCTCTGTTCTCCTATTTTCCCGTACACGTATTACGTCCCTTGGCAATGAAATGTCAACAAGTATCATTCTGCGTGCCATAGAGTGCACGTTTCATTTCTGATGTGTGCATATCTGTTGAAAGTGCGTATACATATGAAAAACTTACGGTGGAACGCATTGTTGGCTTGTCATGGCTTGTACATGCAACTTCTGGGCTCACTTGAAAAGCGATTAACGTTGTGTCTTGATACAGGTTTGCTGCAATAATTATAACAATAGTCATATTAACAATCATAACAACAAGCCAGATAATATTGTACATATTCTATACGTATTACTATTATGAATAATAATCATATGTACTATCAGATCGCTTAAAAATCTAAGTTATCTCTGTGTCTCCTATTTTCCCGTACACGTATTACGTCCCGTGGCAATGAAATGTCAACAAGTATCATTCTGCGTGCCATAGAGTGCCCGTTTCATTTCTGACTTGTGCATATCTGTTGAAAGTACGTATACATATGAAAAAGTTACGGTGGAACGCATTGTTGGCTTGTCATGGCTTGTACATGCAACTTCTGGGCTCACTTGAGAAGCGATTAACGTTGTGTCTTGATACAGGTTTGCTGCAATAATTATAACAATAGTCATATTAACAATCATAACAACAAGCCAGATAATATTGTACATATTCTATACGTATTACTATTATGAATAATAATCATATGTACTATCAGATCGCGTAAAAATCCAAGTTATCTCTGTTTCTCCTATTTTCCCGTACACGTATTACGTCCCTTGGCAATGAAATGTCAACAAGTATCATTCTGCGTGCCATAGAGTGCCCGTTTCATTTTTGACTTGTGCATATCTGTTGAAAGTACGTATACATATGAAAAACTTACGGTGGAACGCATTGTTGGCTTGTCATGGCTTGTACATGCAACTTCTGGGCTCACTTGAGAAGCGATTGACGTTGTGTCTTGATACAGGTTTGCTGCAATAATTATAACAATAGTCATATTAACAATCATAACAACAAGCCAGATAATATTGTACATATTCTATACGTATTACTATTATGAATAATAATCATATGTACTATCAGATCGCGTAAAAATCTAAGTTATCTCTGTTCTCCTATTTTCCCGTACACGTATTACGTCCCTTGGCAATGAAATGTCAACAAGTATCATTCTGCGTGCCATAGAGTGCACGTTTCATTTCTGATGTGTGCATATCTGTTGAAAGTGCGTATACATATGAAAAACTTACGGTGGAACGCATTGTTGGCTTGTCATGGCTTGTACATGCAACTTCTGGGCTCACTTGAAAAGCGATTAACGTTGTGTCTTGATACAGGTTTGCTGCAATAATTATAACAATAGTCATATTAACAATCATAACAACAAGCCAGATAATATTGTACATATTCTATACGTATTACTATTATGAATAATAATCATATGTACTATCAGATCGCTTAAAAATCTAAGTTATCTCTGTGTCTCCTATTTTCCCGTACACGTATTACGTCCCGTGGCAATGAAATGTCAACAAGTATCATTCTGCGTGCCATAGAGTGCCCGTTTCATTTCTGACTTGTGCATATCTGTTGAAAGTACGTATACATATGAAAAAGTTACGGTGGAACGCATTGTTGGCTTGTCATGGCTTGTACATGCAACTTCTGGGCTCACTTGAGAAGCGATTAACGTTGTGTCTTGATACAGGTTTGCTGCAATAATTATAACAATAGTCATATTAACAATCATAACAACAAGCCAGATAATATTGTACATATTCTATACGTATTACTATTATGAATAATAATCATATGTACTATCAGATCGCGTAAAAATCCAAGTTATCTCTGTGTCTCCTATTTTCCCGTACACGTATTACGTCCCTTGGCAATGAAATGTCAACAAGTATCATTCTGCGTGCCATAGAGTGCCCGTTTCATTTTTGACTTGTGCATATCTGTTGAAAGTACGTATACATATGAAAAACTTACGGTGGAACGCATTGTTGGCTTGTCATGGCTTGTACATGCAACTTCTGGGCTCACTTGAGAAGCGATTGACGTTGTGTCTTGATACAGGTTTGCTGCAATAATTATAACAATAGTCATATTAACAATCATAACAACAAGCCAGATAATATTGTACATATTCTATACGTATTACTATTATGAATAATAATCATATGTACTATCAGATCGCGTAAAAATCCAAGTTATCTCTGTTTCTCCTATTTTCCCGTACACGTATTACGTCCCTTGGCAATGAAATGTCAACAAGTATCATTCTGCGGGCCATAGAGTGCACGTTTCATTTCTGACTTGTGCATATCTATTGAAAGTACGTATAAATATGAAAAACTTACGGTGGAACGCATTGTTGGCTTGTCATGGCTTGTACATGCAACTTCTGGGCTCACTTGAGAAGCGATTAACGTTGTGTCTTGAAACAGGTTTGCTGCAATAATTATAACAATAGTCATATTAACAATCATAACAACAAGCCAGATAATATTGTACATATTCTTTACGTATTACTATTATGAATAATTATCATATGTACTATCAGATCGCGTAAAAATCTAAGTTATCTCTGTTTGTCCTATTTTCCCGTACACGTATTACGTCCCTTGGCAATGAAATGTCAACAAGTATCATTCTGCGTGCCATAGAGTGCACGTTTCATTTCTGACTTGTGCATATCTGTTGAAAGTACGTATACATATGATAAACTTACGGTGGAACGCAATGTTGGCTTGTCATGGCTTGTACATGCAACTTCTGGGCTCACTTGAGAAGCGATTAACGTTGTGTCTTGATACAGGTTTGCTGCAATAATTATAACAATAGTCATATTAACAATCATAACAACAAGCCAGATAATATTGTATATATTCTATACGTATTACTATTATGAATAATAATCATATGTACTATCAGATCGCGTAAAAATCTAAGTTATCTCTGTTTGTCCTATTTTCCCGTACACGTATTACGTCCCTTGGCAATGAAATGTCAACAAGTATCATTCTGCGTGCCATAGAGTGCCCGTTTCATTTCTGACTTGTGCATATCTGTTGAAAGTACGTATACATATGAAAAACTTACGGTGGAACGCATTGTTGGCTTGTCATGGCTTGTACATGCAACTTCTGGGCTCACTTGAGAAGCGATTAACGTTGTGTCTTGATACAGGTTTGCTGCAATACTTATAACAATAGTCATATTAACAATCATAACAACAAGCCAGATAATATTGTACATATTCTTTACGTATTACTATTATGAATAATAATCATATGTACTATCAGATCGCGTAAAAATCTAAGTTATTTCTGTTTGTCCTATTTTCCCGTACACGTATTACGTCCCTTGGCAATGAAATGTCAACAAGTATCATTCTGCGTGCCATAGAGTGCACGTTTCATTTCTGATGTGTGCATATCTGTTGAAAGTGCGTATACATATGAAAAACTTACGGTGGAACGCATTGTTGGCTTGTCATGGCTTGTACATGCAACTTCTGGGCTCACTTGAGAAGCGATTAACGTTGTGTCTTGATACAGGTTTGCTGCAATAATTATAACAATAGTCATATTAACAATCATAACAACAAGCCAGATAATATTGTACATATTCTATACGTATTACTATTATGAATAATAATCATATGTACTATCAGATCGCGTAAAAATCCAAGTTATCTCTGTTTCTCCTATTTTCCCGTACACGTATTACGTCCCTTGGCAATGAAATGTCAACAAGTATCATTCTGCGGGCCATAGAGTGCACGTTTCATTTCTGACTTGTGCATATCTGTTGAAAGTACGTATAAATATGAAAAACTTACGGTGGAACGCATTGTTGGCTTGTCATGGCTTGTACATGCAACTTCTGGGCTCACTTGAGAAGCGATTAACGTTGTGTCTTGATACAGGTTTGCTGCAATAATTATAACAATAGTCATATTAACAATCATAACAACAAGCCAGATAATATTGTACATATTCTTTACGTATTACTATTATGAATAATAATCATATGTACTATCAGATCGCGTAAAAATCTAAGTTATCTCTGTTTGTCCTATTTTCCCGTACACGTATTACGTCCCTTGGCAATGAAATGTCAACAAGTATCATTCTGCGTGCCATAGAGTGCCCGTTTCATTTCTGACTTGTGCATATCTGTTGAAACTACGTATACATATGATAAACTTACGGTGGAACGCAATGTTGGCTTGTCATGGCTTGTACATGCAACTTCTGGGCTCACTTGAGAAGCGATTAACGTTGTGTCTTGATACAGGTTTGCTGCAATAATTATAACAATAGTCATATTAACAATCATAACAACAAGCCAGATAATATTGTATATATTCTATACGTATTACTATTATGAATAATAATCATATGTACTATCAGGTCGCGTAAAAATCTAAGTTATCTCTGTTTGTCCTATTTTCCCGTACACGTATTACGTCCCTTGGCAATGAAATGTCAACAAGTATCATTCTGCGTGCCATAGAGTGCCCGTTTCATTTCTGACTTGTGCATATCTGTTGAAACTACGTATACATATGAAAAACTTACGGTGGAAGGCATTGTTGGCTTGTCATGGCTTGTACATGCAACTTCTGGGCTCACTTGAGAAGCGATTAACGTTGTGTCTTGATACAGGTTTGCTGCAATAATTATAACAATAGTCATATTAACAATCATAACAACAAGCCAGATAATATTGTACATATTCTTTACGTATTACTATTATGAATAATAATCATATGTACTATCAGATCGCGTAAAAATCTAAGTTATCTCTGTTTGTCCTATTTTCCCGTACACGTATTACGTCCCTTGGCAATGAAATGTCAACAAGTATCATTCTGCGTGCCATAGAGTGCACGTTTCATTTCTGATGTGTGCATATCTGTTGAAAGTGCGTATACATATGAAAAACTTACGGTGGAACGCATTGTTGGCTTGTCATGGCTTGTACATGCAACTTCTGGGCTCACTTGAGAAGCGATTAACGTTGTGTCTTGATACAGGTTTGCTGCAATAATTATAACAATAGTCATATTAACAATCATAACAACAAGCCAGATAATATTGTACATATTCTATACGTATTACTATTATGAATAATAATCATATGTACTATCAGATCGCGTAAAAATCCAAGTTATCTCTGTTTCTCCTATTTTCCCGTACACGTATTACGTCCCTTGGCAATGAAATGTCAACAAGTATCATTCTGCGGGCCATAGAGTGCACGTTTCATTTCTGACTTGTGCATATCTGTTGAAAGTACGTATAAATATGAAAAACTTACGGTGGAACGCATTGTTGGCTTGTCATGGCTTGTACATGCAACTTCTGGGCTCACTTGAGAAGCGATTAACGTTGTGTCTTGATACAGGTTTGCTGCAATAATTATAACAATAGTCATATTAACAATCATAACAACAAGCCAGATAATATTGTACATATTCTTTACGTATTACTATTATGAATAATAATCATATGTACTATCAGATCGCGTAAAAATCTAAGTTATCTCTGTTTGTCCTATTTTCCCGTACACGTATTACGTCCCTTGGCAATGAAATGTCAACAAGTATCATTCTGCGTGCCATAGAGTGCCCGTTTCATTTCTGACTTGTGCATATCTGTTGAAAGTACGTATACATATGAAAAACTTACGGTGGAACGCATTGTTGGCTTGTCATGGCTTGTACATGCAACTTCTGGGCTCACTTGAGAAGCGATTAACGTTGTGTCTTGATACAGGTTTGCTGCAATAATTATAACAATAGTCATATTAACAATCATAACAACTAGCCAGATAATATTGTACATATTCTTTACGTATTACTATTATGAATAATAATCATATGTACTATCAGATCGCGTAAAAATCTAAGTTATCTCTGTTTGTCCTATTTTCCCGTACACGTATTACGTCCCTTGGCAATGAAATGTCAACAAGTATCATTCTGCGTGCCATAGAGTGCACGTTTCATTTCTGATGTGTGCATATCTGTTGAAAGTGCGTATACATATGAAAAACTTACGGTGGAACGCATTGTTGGCTTGTCATGGCTTGTACATGCAACTTCTGGGCTCACGTGAGAAGCGATTAACGTTGTGTCTTGATACAGGTTTGCTGCAATAATTATAACAATAGTCATATTAACAATCATAACAACAAGCCAGATAATATTGTACATATTCTATACGTATTACTATTATGAATAATAATCATATGTACTATCAGATCGCGTAAAAATCTAAGTTATCTCTGTTCTCCTATTTTCCCGTACACGTATTACGTCCCTTGGCAATGAAATGTCAACAAGTATCATTCTGCGTGCCATAGAGTGCACGTTTCATTTCTGATGTGTGCATATCTGTTGAAAGTGCGTATACATATGAAAAACTTACGGTGGAACGCATTGTTGGCTTGTCATGGCTTGTACATGCAACTTCTGGGCTCACTTGAAAAGCGATTAACGTTGTGTCTTGATACAGGTTTGCTGCAATAATTATAACAATAGTCATATTAACAATCATAACAACAAGCCAGATAATATTGTACATATTCTATACGTATTACTATTATGAATAATAATCATATGTACTATCAGATCGCTTAAAAATCTAAGTTATCTCTGTGTCTCCTATTTTCCCGTACACGTATTACGTCCCGTGGCAATGAAATGTCAACAAGTATCATTCTGCGTGCCATAGAGTGCCCGTTTCATTTCTGACTTGTGCATATCTGTTGAAAGTACGTATACATATGAAAAACTTACGGTGGAACGCATTGTTGGCTTGTCATGGCTTGTACATGCAACTTCTGGGCTCATTTGAGAAGCGATTAACGTTGTGTCTTGATACAGGTTTGCTGCAATAATTATAACAATAGTCATATTAACAATCATAACAACAAGCCAGATAATATTGTACATATTCTATACGTATTACTATTATGAATAATAATCATATGTACTATCAGATCGCGTAAAAATCTAAGTTATCTCTGTTTGGTCCTATTTTCCCGTACACGTATTACGTCCCGTGGCAATGAAATGTCAACAAGTATCATTCTGCGTGCCATAGAGTGTCCGTTTCATTTCTGACTTGTGCATATCTGTTGAAAGTACGTATACATATGAAAAACTTACGGTGGAACGCATTGTTGGCTTGTCATGGCTTGTACATGCAACTTCTGGGCTCACTTGAGAAGCGATTAACGTTGTGTCTTGATACAGGTTTGCTGCAATAATTATAACAATAGTCATATTAACAATCATAACAACTAGCCAGATAATATTGTACATATTCTTTACGTATTACTATTATGAATAATAATCATATGTACTATCAGATCGCGTAAAAATCTAAGTTATCTCTGTTTGTCCTATTTTCCCGTACACGTATTACGTCCCTTGGCAATGAAATGTCAACAAGTATCATTCTGCGTGCCATAGAGTGCACGTTTCATTTCTGATGTGTGCATATCTGTTGAAAGTGCGTATACATATGAAAAACTTACGGTGGAACGCATTGTTGGCTTGTCATGGCTTGTACATGCAACTTCTGGGCTCACGTGAGAAGCGATTAACGTTGTGTCTTGATACAGGTTTGCTGCAATAATTATAACAATAGTCATATTAACAATCATAACAACAAGCCAGATAATATTGTACATATTCTATACGTATTACTATTATGAATAATAATCATATGTACTATCAGATCGCGTAAAAATCTAAGTTATCTCTGTTCTCCTATTTTCCCGTACACGTATTACGTCCCTTGGCAATGAAATGTCAACAAGTATCATTCTGCGTGCCATAGAGTGCACGTTTCATTTCTGATGTGTGCATATCTGTTGAAAGTGCGTATACATATGAAAAACTTACGGTGGAACGCATTGTTGGCTTGTCATGGCTTGTACATGCAACTTCTGGGCTCACTTGAAAAGCGATTAACGTTGTGTCTTGATACAGGTTTGCTGCAATAATTATAACAATAGTCATATTAACAATCATAACAACAAGCCAGATAATATTGTACATATTCTATACGTATTACTATTATGAATAATAATCATATGTACTATCAGATCGCTTAAAAATCTAAGTTATCTCTGTGTCTCCTATTTTCCCGTACACGTATTACGTCCCGTGGCAATGAAATGTCAACAAGTATCATTCTGCGTGCCATAGAGTGCCCGTTTCATTTCTGACTTGTGCATATCTGTTGAAAGTACGTATACATATGAAAAACTTACGGTGGAACGCATTGTTGGCTTGTCATGGCTTGTACATGCAACTTCTGGGCTCATTTGAGAAGCGATTAACGTTGTGTCTTGATACAGGTTTGCTGCAATAATTATAACAATAGTCATATTAACAATCATAACAACAAGCCAGATAATATTGTACATATTCTATACGTATTACTATTATGAATAATAATCATATGTACTATCAGATCGCGTAAAAATCTAAGTTATCTCTGTTTGGTCCTATTTTCCCGTACACGTATTACGTCCCGTGGCAATGAAATGTCAACAAGTATCATTCTGCGTGCCATAGAGTGTCCGTTTCATTTCTGACTTGTGCATATCTGTTGAAAGTACGTATACATATGAAAAACTTACGGTGGAACGCATTGTTGGCTTGTCATGGCTTGTACATGCAACTTCTGGGCTCACTTGAGAAGCGATTAACGTTGTGTCTTGATACAGGTTTGCTGCAATAATTATAACAATAGTCATATTAACAATCATAACAACTAGCCAGATAATATTGTACATATTCTTTACGTATTACTATTATGAATAATAATCATATGTACTATCAGATCGCGTAAAAATCTAAGTTATCTCTGATCTCCTATTTTCCCGTACACGTATTACGTCCCTTGGCAATGAAATGTCAACAAGTATCATTCTGCGTGCCATAGAGTGCACGTTTCATTTCTGATGTGTGCATATCTGTTGAAAGTGCGTATACATATGAAAAACTTACGGTGGAACGCATTGTTGGCTTGTCATGGCTTGTACATGCAACTTCTGGGCTCACTTGAAAAGCGATTAACGTTGTGTCTTGATACAGGTTTGCTGCAATAATTATAACAATAGTCATATTAACAATCATAACAACAAGCCAGATAATATTGTACATATTCTATACGTATTACTATTATGAATAATAATCATATGTACTATCAGATCGCTTAAAAATCTAAGTTATCTCTGTGTCTCCTATTTTCCCGTACACGTATTACGTCCCGTGGCAATGAAATGTCAACAAGTATCATTCTGCGTGCCATAGAGTGCCCGTTTCATTTCTGACTTGTGCATATCTGTTGAAAGTACGTATACATATGAAAAACTTACGGTGGAACGCATTGTTGGCTTGTCATGGCTTGTACATGCAACTTCTGGGCTCATTTGAGAAGCGATTAACGTTGTGTCTTGATACAGGTTTGCTGCAATAATTATAACAATAGTCATATTAACAATCATAACAACAAGCCAGATAATATTGTACATATTCTATACGTATTACTATTATGAATAATAATCATATGTACTATCAGATCGCGTAAAAATCTAAGTTATCTCTGTTTGTCCTATTTTCCCGTACACGTATTACGTCCCTTGGCAATGAAATGTCAACAAGTATCATTCTGCGTGCCATAGAGTGCCCGTTTCATTTCTGACTTGTGCATATCTGTTGAAAGTACGTATACATATGAAAAACTTACGGTGGAACGCATTGTTGGCTTGTCATGGCTTGTACATGCAACTTCTGGGCTCACTTGAGAAGCGATTAACGTTGTGTCTTGATACAGGTTTGCTGCAATACTTATAACAATAGTCATATTAACAATCATAACAACAAGCCAGATAATATTGTACATATTCTTTACGTATTACTATTATGAATAATAATCATATGTACTATCAGATCGCGTAAAAATCTAAGTTATTTCTGTTTGTCCTATTTTCCCGTACACGTATTACGTCCCTTGGCAATGAAATGTCAACAAGTATCATTCTGCGTGCCATAGAGTGCACGTTTCATTTCTGATGTGTGCATATCTGTTGAAAGTGCGTATACATATGAAAAACTTACGGTGGAACGCATTGTTGGCTTGTCATGGCTTGTACATGCAACTTCTGGGCTCACTTGAGAAGCGATTAACGTTGTGTCTTGATACAGGTTTGCTGCAATAATTATAACAATAGTCATATTAACAATCATAACAACAAGCCAGATAATATTGTACATATTCTATACGTATTACTATTATGAATAATAATCATATGTACTATCAGATCGCGTAAAAATCCAAGTTATCTCTGTTTCTCCTATTTTCCCGTACACGTATTACGTCCCTTGGCAATGAAATGTCAACAAGTATCATTCTGCGGGCCATAGAGTGCACGTTTCATTTCTGACTTGTGCATATCTGTTGAAAGTACGTATAAATATGAAAAACTTACGGTGGAACGCATTGTTGGCTTGTCATGGCTTGTACATGCAACTTCTGGGCTCACTTGAGAAGCGATTAACGTTGTGTCTTGATACAGGTTTGCTGCAATAATTATAACAATAGTCATATTAACAATCATAACAACAAGCCAGATAATATTGTACATATTCTTTACGTATTACTATTATGAATAATAATCATATGTACTATCAGATCGCGTAAAAATCTAAGTTATCTCTGTTTGTCCTATTTTCCCGTACACGTATTACGTCCCTTGGCAATGAAATGTCAACAAGTATCATTCTGCGTGCCATAGAGTGCCCGTTTCATTTCTGACTTGTGCATATCTGTTGAAACTACGTATACATATGATAAACTTACGGTGGAACGCAATGTTGGCTTGTCATGGCTTGTACATGCAACTTCTGGGCTCACTTGAGAAGCGATTAACGTTGTGTCTTGATACAGGTTTGCTGCAATAATTATAACAATAGTCATATTAACAATCATAACAACAAGCCAGATAATATTGTATATATTCTATACGTATTACTATTATGAATAATAATCATATGTACTATCAGGTCGCGTAAAAATCTAAGTTATCTCTGTTTGTCCTATTTTCCCGTACACGTATTACGTCCCTTGGCAATGAAATGTCAACAAGTATCATTCTGCGTGCCATAGAGTGCCCGTTTCATTTCTGACTTGTGCATATCTGTTGAAACTACGTATACATATGAAAAACTTACGGTGGAAGGCATTGTTGGCTTGTCATGGCTTGTACATGCAACTTCTGGGCTCACTTGAGAAGCGATTAACGTTGTGTCTTGATACAGGTTTGCTGCAATAATTATAACAATAGTCATATTAACAATCATAACAACAAGCCAGATAATATTGTACATATTCTTTACGTATTACTATTATGAATAATAATCATATGTACTATCAGATCGCGTAAAAATCTAAGTTATCTCTGTTTGTCCTATTTTCCCGTACACGTATTACGTCCCTTGGCAATGAAATGTCAACAAGTATCATTCTGCGTGCCATAGAGTGCACGTTTCATTTCTGATGTGTGCATATCTGTTGAAAGTGCGTATACATATGAAAAACTTACGGTGGAACGCATTGTTGGCTTGTCATGGCTTGTACATGCAACTTCTGGGCTCACGTGAGAAGCGATTAACGTTGTGTCTTGATACAGGTTTGCTGCAATAATTATAACAATAGTCATATTAACAATCATAACAACAAGCCAGATAATATTGTATATATTCTATACGTATTACTATTATGAATAATAATCATATGTACTATCAGATCGCGTAAAAATCTAAGTTATCTCTGTTTGTCCTATTTTCCCGTACACGTATTACGTCCCTTGGCAATGAAATGTCAACAAGTATCATTCTGCGTGCCATAGAGTGCCCGTTTCATTTCTGACTTGTGCATATCTGTTGAAAGTACGTATACATATGAAAAACTTACGGTGGAACGCATTGTTGGCTTGTCATGGCTTGTACATGCAACTTCTGGGCTCACTTGAGAAGCGATTAACGTTGTGTCTTGATACAGGTTTGCTGCAATAATTATAACAATAGTCATATTAACAATCATAACAACAAGCCAGATATTATTGTACATATTCTATACGTATTACTATTATGAATAATAATCATATGTACTATCAGATCGCGTAAAAATCTAAGTTATCTCTGTTTGTCCTATTTTCCCGTACACGTATTACGTCCCTTGGCAATGAAATGTCAACAAGTATCATTCTGCGTGCCATAGAGTGCCCGTTTCATTTCTGACTTGTGCATATCTGTTGAAAGTACGTATACATATGAAAAACTTACGGTGGAACGCATTGTTGGCTTGTCATGGCTTGTACATGCAACTTCTGGGCTCACTTGAGAAGCGATTAACGTTGTGTCTTGATACAGGTTTGCTGCAATAATTATAACAATAGTCATATTAACAATCATAACAACTAGCCAGATAATATTGTACATATTCTTTACGTATTACTATTATGAATAATAATCATATGTACTATCAGATCGCGTAAAAATCTAAGTTATCTCTGTTTGTCCTATTTTCCCGTACACGTATTACGTCCCTTGGCAATGAAATGTCAACAAGTATCATTCTGCGTGCCATAGAGTGCACGTTTCATTTCTGATGTGTGCATATCTGTTGAAAGTGCGTATACATATGAAAAACTTACGGTGGAACGCATTGTTGGCTTGTCATGGCTTGTACATGCAACTTCTGGGCTCACGTGAGAAGCGATTAACGTTGTGTCTTGATACAGGTTTGCTGCAATAATTATAACAATAGTCATATTAACAATCATAACAACAAGCCAGATAATATTGTACATATTCTATACGTATTACTATTATGAATAATAATCATATGTACTATCAGATCGCGTAAAAATCTAAGTTATCTCTGTTCTCCTATTTTCCCGTACACGTATTACGTCCCTTGGCAATGAAATGTCAAGAAGTATCATTCTGCGTGCCATAGAGTGCACGTTTCATTTCTGATGTGTGCATATCTGTTGAAAGTGCGTATACATATGAAAAACTTACGGTGGAACGCATTGTTGGCTTGTCATGGCTTGTACATGCAACTTCTGGGCTCACTTGAAAAGCGATTAACGTTGTGTCTTGATACAGGTTTGCTGCAATAATTATAACAATAGTCATATTAACAATCATAACAACAAGCCAGATAATATTGTACATATTCTATACGTATTACTATTATGAATAATAATCATATGTACTATCAGATCGCTTAAAAATCTAAGTTATCTCTGTGTCTCCTATTTTCCCGTACACGTATTACGTCCCGTGGCAATGAAATGTCAACAAGTATCATTCTGCGTGCCATAGAGTGCCCGTTTCATTTCTGACTTGTGCATATCTGTTGAAAGTACGTATACATATGAAAAACTTACGGTGGAACGCATTGTTGGCTTGTCATGGCTTGTACATGCAACTTCTGGGCTCATTTGAGAAGCGATTAACGTTGTGTCTTGATACAGGTTTGCTGCAATAATTATAACAATAGTCATATTAACAATCATAACAACAAGCCAGATAATATTGTACATATTCTATACGTATTACTATTATGAATAATAATCATATGTACTATCAGATCGCGTAAAAATCTAAGTTATCTCTGTTTGTCCTATTTTCCCGTACACGTATTACGTCCCGTGGCAATGAAATGTCAACAAGTATCATTCTGCGTGCCATAGAGTGTCCGTTTCATTTCTGACTTGTGCATATCTGTTGAAAGTACGTATACATATGAAAAACTTACGGTGGAACGCATTGTTGGCTTGTCATGGCTTGTACATGCAACTTCTGGGCTCACTTGAGAAGCGATTAACGTTGTGTCTTGATACAGGTTTGCTGCAATAATTATAACAATAGTCATATTAACAATCATAACAACAAGCCAGATATTATTGTACATATTCTATACGTATTACTATTATGAATAATAATCATATGTACTATCAGATCGCGTAAAAATCTAAGTTATCTCTGTTTGTCCTATTTTCCCGTACACGTATTACGTCCCTTGGCAATGAAATGTCAACAAGTATCATTCTGCGTGCCATAGAGTGCCCGTTTCATTTCTGACTTGTGCATATCTGTTGAAAGTACGTATACATATGAAAAACTTACGGTGGAACGCATTGTTGGCTTGTCATGGCTTGTACATGCAACTTCTGGGCTCACTTGAGAAGCGATTAACGTTGTGTCTTGATACAGGTTTGCTGCAATAATTATAACAATAGTCATATTAACAATCATAACAACTAGCCAGATAATATTGTACATATTCTTTACGTATTACTATTATGAATAATAATCATATGTACTATCAGATCGCGTAAAAATCTAAGTTATCTCTGTTTGTCCTATTTTCCCGTACACGTATTACGTCCCTTGGCAATGAAATGTCAACAAGTATCATTCTGCGTGCCATAGAGTGCACGTTTCATTTCTGATGTGTGCATATCTGTTGAAAGTGCGTATACATATGAAAAACTTACGGTGGAACGCATTGTTGGCTTGTCATGGCTTGTACATGCAACTTCTGGGCTCACGTGAGAAGCGATTAACGTTGTGTCTTGATACAGGTTTGCTGCAATAATTATAACAATAGTCATATTAACAATCATAACAACAAGCCAGATAATATTGTACATATTCTATACGTATTACTATTATGAATAATAATCATATGTACTATCAGATCGCGTAAAAATCTAAGTTATCTCTGTTCTCCTATTTTCCCGTACACGTATTACGTCCCTTGGCAATGAAATGTCAAGAAGTATCATTCTGCGTGCCATAGAGTGCACGTTTCATTTCTGATGTGTGCATATCTGTTGAAAGTGCGTATACATATGAAAAACTTACGGTGGAACGCATTGTTGGCTTGTCATGGCTTGTACATGCAACTTCTGGGCTCACTTGAAAAGCGATTAACGTTGTGTCTTGATACAGGTTTGCTGCAATAATTATAACAATAGTCATATTAACAATCATAACAACAAGCCAGATAATATTGTACATATTCTATACGTATTACTATTATGAATAATAATCATATGTACTATCAGATCGCTTAAAAATCTAAGTTATCTCTGTGTCTCCTATTTTCCCGTACACGTATTACGTCCCGTGGCAATGAAATGTCAACAAGTATCATTCTGCGTGCCATAGAGTGCCCGTTTCATTTCTGACTTGTGCATATCTGTTGAAAGTACGTATACATATGAAAAACTTACGGTGGAACGCATTGTTGGCTTGTCATGGCTTGTACATGCAACTTCTGGGCTCATTTGAGAAGCGATTAACGTTGTGTCTTGATACAGGTTTGCTGCAATAATTATAACAATAGTCATATTAACAATCATAACAACAAGCCAGATAATATTGTACATATTCTATACGTATTACTATTATGAATAATAATCATATGTACTATCAGATCGCGTAAAAATCTAAGTTATCTCTGTTTGTCCTATTTTCCCGTACACGTATTACGTCCCGTGGCAATGAAATGTCAACAAGTATCATTCTGCGTGCCATAGAGTGTCCGTTTCATTTCTGACTTGTGCATATCTGTTGAAAGTACGTATACATATGAAAAACTTACGGTGGAACGCATTGTTGGCTTGTCATGGCTTGTACATGCAACTTCTGGGCTCACTTGAGAAGCGATTAACGTTGTGTCTTGATACAGGTTTGCTGCAATAATTATAACAATAGTCATATTAACAATCATAACAACTAGCCAGATAATATTGTACATATTCTTTACGTATTACTATTATGAATAATAATCATATGTACTATCAGATCGCGTAAAAATCTAAGTTATCTCTGTTCTCCTATTTTCCCGTACACGTATTACGTCCCTTGGCAATGAAATGTCAACAAGTATCATTCTGCGTGCCATAGAGTGCACGTTTCATTTCTGATGTGTGCATATCTGTTGAAAGTGCGTATACATATGAAAAACTTACGGTGGAACGCATTGTTGGCTTGTCATGGCTTGTACATGCAACTTCTGGGCTCACTTGAAAAGCGATTAACGTTGTGTCTTGATACAGGTTTGCTGCAATAATTATAACAATAGTCATATTAACAATCATAACAACAAGCCAGATAATATTGTACATATTCTATACGTATTACTATTATGAATAATAATCATATGTACTATCAGATCGCTTAAAAATCTAAGTTATCTCTGTGTCTCCTATTTTCCCGTACACGTATTACGTCCCGTGGCAATGAAATGTCAACAAGTATCATTCTGCGTGCCATAGAGTGCCCGTTTCATTTCTGACTTGTGCATATCTGTTGAAAGTACGTATACATATGAAAAACTTACGGTGGAACGCATTGTTGGCTTGTCATGGCTTGTACATGCAACTTCTGGGCTCATTTGAGAAGCGATTAACGTTGTGTCTTGATACAGGTTTGCTGCAATAATTATAACAATAGTCATATTAACAATCATAACAACAAGCCAGATAATATTGTACATATTCTATACGTATTACTATTATGAATAATAATCATATGTACTATCAGATCGCGTAAAAATCTAAGTTATCTCTGTTTGTCCTATTTACCCGTACACGTATTACGTCCCGTGGCAATGAAATGTCAACAAGTATCATTCTGCGTGCCATAGAGTGTCCGTTTCATTTCTGACTTGTGCATATCTGTTGAAAGTACGTATACATATGAAAAACTTACGGTGGAACGCATTGTTGGCTTGTCATGGCTTGTACATGCAACTTCTGGGCTCACTTGAGAAGCGATTAACGTTGTGTCTTGATACAGGTTTGCTGCAATAATTATAACAATAGTCATATTAACAATCATAACAACAAGCCAGATAATATTGTACATATTCTATACGTATTACTATTATGAATAATAATCATATGTACTATCAGATCGCGTAAAAATCTAAGTTATCTCTGTTTGTCCTATTTTCCCGTACACGTATTACGTCCCTTGGCAATGAAATGTCAACAAGTATCATTCTGCGTGCCATAGAGTGCCCGTTTCATTTCTGACTTGTGCATATCTGTTGAAAGTACCTATACATATGATAAACTTACGGTGGAACGCAATGTTGGCTTGTCATGGCTTGTACATGCAACTTCTGGGCTCACGTGAGAAGCGATTAACGTTGTGTCTTGATACAGGTTTGCTGCAATAATTATAACAATAGTCATATTAACAATCATAACAACAAGCCAGATAATATTGTACATATTCTATACGTATTACTATTATGAATAATAATCATATGTACTATCAGATCGCGTAAAAATCTAAGTTATCTCTGTTCTCCTATTTTCCCGTACACGTATTACGTCCCTTGGCAATGAAATGTCAAGAAGTATCATTCTGCGTGCCATAGAGTGCACGTTTCATTTCTGATGTGTGCATATCTGTTGAAAGTGCGTATACATATGAAAAACTTACGGTGGAACGCATTGTTGGCTTGTCATGGCTTGTACATGCAACTTCTGGGCTCACTTGAAAAGCGATTAACGTTGTGTCTTGATACAGGTTTGCTGCAATAATTATAACAATAGTCATATTAACAATCATAACAACAAGCCAGATAATATTGTACATATTCTATACGTATTACTATTATGAATAATAATCATATGTACTATCAGATCGCGTAAAAATCTAAGTTATCTCTGTGTCTCCTATTTTCCCGTACACGTATTACGTCCCGTGGCAATGAAATGTCAACAAGTATCATTCTGCGTGCCATAGAGTGCCCGTTTCATTTCTGACTTGTGCATATCTGTTGAAAGTACGTATACATATGAAAAACTTACGGTGGAACGCATTGTTGGCTTGTCATGGCTTGTACATGCAACTTCTGGGCTCATTTGAGAAGCGATTAACGTTGTGTCTTGATACAGGTTTGCTGCAATAATTATAACAATAGTCATATTAACAATCATAACAACAAGCCAGATAATATTGTACATATTCTATACGTATTACTATTATGAATAATAATCATATGTACTATCAGATCGCGTAAAAATCTAAGTTATCTCTGTTTGTCCTATTTTCCCGTACACGTATTACGTCCCGTGGCAATGAAATGTCAACAAGTATCATTCTGCGTGCCATAGAGTGTCCGTTTCATTTCTGACTTGTGCATATCTGTTGAAAGTACGTATACATATGAAAAACTTACGGTGGAACGCATTGTTGGCTTGTCATGGCTTGTACATGCAACTTCTGGGCTCACTTGAGAAGCGATTAACGTTGTGTCTTGATACAGGTTTGCTGCAATAATTATAACAATAGTCATATTAACAATCATAACAACTAGCCAGATAATATTGTACATATTCTTTACGTATTACTATTATGAATAATAATCATATGTACTATCAGATCGCGTAAAAATCTAAGTTATCTCTGTTCTCCTATTTTCCCGTACACGTATTACGTCCCTTGGCAATGAAATGTCAACAAGTATCATTCTGCGTGCCATAGAGTGCACGTTTCATTTCTGATGTGTGCATATCTGTTGAAAGTGCGTATACATATGAAAAACTTACGGTGGAACGCATTGTTGGCTTGTCATGGCTTGTACATGCAACTTCTGGGCTCACTTGAAAAGCGATTAACGTTGTGTCTTGATACAGGTTTGCTGCAATAATTATAACAATAGTCATATTAACAATCATAACAACAAGCCAGATAATATTGTACATATTCTATACGTATTACTATTATGAATAATAATCATATGTACTATCAGATCGCTTAAAAATCTAAGTTATCTCTGTGTCTCCTATTTTCCCGTACACGTATTACGTCCCGTGGCAATGAAATGTCAACAAGTATCATTCTGCGTGCCATAGAGTGCCCGTTTCATTTCTGACTTGTGCATATCTGTTGAAAGTACGTATACATATGAAAAACTTACGGTGGAACGCATTGTTGGCTTGTCATGGCTTGTACATGCAACTTCTGGGCTCATTTGAGAAGCGATTAACGTTGTGTCTTGATACAGGTTTGCTGCAATAATTATAACAATAGTCATATTAACAATCATAACAACAAGCCAGATAATATTGTACATATTCTATACGTATTACTATTATGAATAATAATCATATGTACTATCAGATCGCGTAAAAATCTAAGTTATCTCTGTTTGTCCTATTTACCCGTACACGTATTACGTCCCGTGGCAATGAAATGTCAACAAGTATCATTCTGCGTGCCATAGAGTGTCCGTTTCATTTCTGACTTGTGCATATCTGTTGAAAGTACGTATACATATGAAAAACTTACGGTGGAACGCATTGTTGGCTTGTCATGGCTTGTACATGCAACTTCTGGGCTCACTTGAGAAGCGATTAACGTTGTGTCTTGATACAGGTTTGCTGCAATAATTATAACAATAGTCATATTAACAATCATAACAACAAGCCAGATAATATTGTACATATTCTATACGTATTACTATTATGAATAATAATCATATGTACTATCAGATCGCGTAAAAATCTAAGTTATCTCTGTTTGTCCTATTTTCCCGTACACGTATTACGTCCCTTGGCAATGAAATGTCAACAAGTATCATTCTGCGTGCCATAGAGTGCCCGTTTCATTTCTGACTTGTGCATATCTGTTGAAAGTACGTATACATATGATAAACTTACGGTGGAACGCAATGTTGGCTTGTCATGGCTTGTACATGCAACTTCTGGGCTCACTTGAGAAGCGATTAACGTTGTGTCTTGATACAGGTTTGCTGCAATAATTATAACAATAGTCATATTAACAATCATAACAACAAGCCAGATAATATTGTACATATTCTATACGTATTACTATTATGAATAATAATCATATGTACTATCAGATCGCGTAAAAATCTAAGTTATCTCTGTTTGTCCTATTTTCCCGTACACGTATTACGTCCCTTGGCAATGAAATGTCAACAAGTATCATTCTGCATGCCATAGAGTGCCCGTTTCATTTCTGACTTGTGCATATCTGTTGAAAGTACGTATACATATGAAAAACTTACGGTGGAACGCATTGTTGGCTTGTCATGGCTTGTACATGCAACTTCTGGGCTCACTTGAGAAGCGATTAACGTTGTGTCTTGATACAGGTTTGCTGCAATAATTATAACAATAGTCATATTAACAATCATAACAACAAGCCAGATAATATTGTACATATTCTATACGTATTACTATTATGAATAATAATCATATGTACTATCAGATCGCGTAAAAATCTAAGTTATCTCTGTTTGTCCTATTTACCCGTACACGTATTACGTCCCGTGGCAATGAAATGTCAACAAGTATCATTCTGCGTGCCATAGAGTGTCCGTTTCATTTCTGACTTGTGCATATCTGTTGAAAGTACGTATACATATGAAAAACTTACGGTGGAACGCATTGTTGGCTTGTCATGGCTTGTACATGCAACTTCTGGGCTCACTTGAGAAGCGATTAACGTTGTGTCTTGATACAGGTTTGCTGCAATAATTATAACAATAGTCATATTAACAATCATAACAACAAGCCAGATAATATTGTACATATTCTATACGTATTACTATTATGAATAATAATCATATGTACTATCAGATCGCGTAAAAATCTAAGTTATCTCTGTTTGTCCTATTTTCCCGTACACGTATTACGTCCCTTGGCAATGAAATGTCAACAAGTATCATTCTGCGTGCCATAGAGTGCCCGTTTCATTTCTGACTTGTGCATATCTGTTGAAAGTACGTATACATATGATAAACTTACGGTGGAACGCAATGTTGGCTTGTCATGGCTTGTACATGCAACTTCTGGGCTCACTTGAGAAGCGATTAACGTTGTGTCTTGATACAGGTTTGCTGCAATAATTATAACAATAGTCATATTAACAATCATAACAACAAGCCAGATAATATTGTACATATTCTATACGTATTACTATTATGAATAATAATCATATGTACTATCAGATCGCGTAAAAATCTAAGTTATCTCTGTTTGTCCTATTTTCCCGTACACGTATTACGTCCCTTGGCAATGAAATGTCAACAAGTATCATTCTGCATGCCATAGAGTGCCCGTTTCATTTCTGACTTGTGCATATCTGTTGAAAGTACGTATACATATGAAAAACTTACGGTGGAACGCATTGTTGGCTTGTCATGGCTTGTACATGCAACTTCTGGGCTCACTTGAGAAGCGATTAACGTTGTGTCTTGATACAGGTTTGCTGCAATAATTATAACAATAGTCATATTAACAATCATAACAACAAGCCAGATAATATTGTACATATTCTATACGTATTACTATTATGAATAATAATCATATGTACTATCAGATCGCGTAAAAATCTAAGTTATCTCTGTTTGTCCTATTTTCCCGTACACGTATTACGTCCCTTGCAATGAAATGTCAACAAGTATCATTCTGCGTGCCATAGAGTGCCCGTTTCATTTCTGACTTGTGCATATCTGTTGAAAGTACGTATACATATGATAAACTTACGGTGGAACGCAATGTTGGCTTGTCATGGCTTGTACATGCAACTTCTGGGCTCACTTGAGAAGCGATTAACGTTGTGTCTTGATACAGGTTTGCTGCAATAATTATAACAATAGTCATATTAACAATCATAACAACAAGCCAGATAATATTGTACATATTCTATACGTATTACTATTATGAATAATAATCATATGTACTATCAGATCGCGTAAAAATCTAAGTTATCTCTGTTTGTCCTATTTTCCCGTACACGTATTACGTCCCTTGGCAATGAAATGTCAACAAGTATCATTCTGCGTGCCATAAAGTGCCCGTTTCATTTCTGACTTGTGCATATCTGTTGAAAGTACGTATACATATGAAAAACTTACGGTGGAACGCATTGTTGGCTTGTCATGGCTTGTACATGCAACTTCTGGGCTCACTTGAGAAGCGATTAACGTTGTGTCTTGATACAGGTTTGCTGCAATAATTATAACAATAGTCATATTAACAATCATAACAACTAGCCAGATAATATTGTACATATTCTTTACGTATTACTATTATGAATAATAATCATATGTACTATCAGATCGCGTAAAAATCTAAGTTATCTCTGTTTGTCCTATTTTCCCGTACACGTATTACGTCCCTTGGCAATGAAATGTCAACAAGTATCATTCTGCGTGCCATAGAGTGCACGTTTCATTTCTGATGTGTGCATATCTGTTGAAAGTGCGTATACATATGAAAAACTTACGGTGGAACGCATTGTTGGCTTGTCATGGCTTGTACATGCAACTTCTGGGCTCACGTGAGAAGCGATTAACGTTGTGTCTTGATACAGGTTTGCTGCAATAATTATAACAATAGTCATATTAACAATCATAACAACAAGCCAGATAATATTGTACATATTCTATACGTATTACTATTATGAATAATAATCATATGTACTATCAGATCGCGTAAAAATCTAAGTTATCTCTGTTCTCCTATTTTCCCGTACACGTATTACGTCCCTTGGCAATGAAATGTCAAGAAGTATCATTCTGCGTGCCATAGAGTGCACGTTTCATTTCTGATGTGTGCATATCTGTTGAAAGTGCGTATACATATGAAAAACTTACGGTGGAACGCATTGTTGGCTTGTCATGGCTTGTACATGCAACTTCTGGGCTCACTTGAAAAGCGATTAACGTTGTGTCTTGATACAGGTTTGCTGCAATAATTATAACAATAGTCATATTAACAATCATAACAACAAGCCAGATAATATTGTACATATTCTGATACGTATTACTATTATGAATAATAATCATATGTACTATCAGATCGCTTAAAAATCTAAGTTATCTCTGTGTCTCCTATTTTCCCGTACACGTATTACGTCCCGTGGCAATGAAATGTCAACAAGTATCATTCTGCGTGCCATAGAGTGCCCGTTTCATTTCTGACTTGTGCATATCTGTTGAAAGTACGTATACATATGAAAAACTTACGGTGGAAACGCATTGTTGGCTTGTCATGGCTTGTACATGCAACTTCTGGGCTCATTTGAGAAGCGATTAACGTTGTGTCTTGATACAGGTTTGCTGCAATAATTATAACAATAGTCATATTAACAATCATAACAACAAGCCAGATAATATTGTACATATTCTATACGTATTACTATTATGAATAATAATCATATGTACTATCAGATCGCGTAAAAATCTAAGTTATCTCTGTTTGTCCTATTTTCCCGTACACGTATTACGTCCCGTGGCAATGAAATGTCAACAAGTATCATTCTGCGTGCCATAGAGTGTCCGTTTCATTTCTGACTTGTGCATATCTGTTGAAAGTACGTATACATATGAAAAACTTACGGTGGAACGCATTGTTGGCTTGTCATGGCTTGTACATGCAACTTCTGGGCTCACTTGAGAAGCGATTAACGTTGTGTCTTGATACAGGTTTGCTGCAATAATTATAACAATAGTCATATTAACAATCATAACAACTAGCCAGATAATATTGTACATATTCTTTACGTATTACTATTATGAATAATAATCATATGTACTATCAGATCGCGTAAAAATCTAAGTTATCTCTGTTCTCCTATTTTCCCGTACACGTATTACGTCCCTTGGCAATGAAATGTCAACAAGTATCATTCTGCGTGCCATAGAGTGCACGTTTCATTTCTGATGTGTGCATATCTGTTGAAAGTGCGTATACATATGAAAAACTTACGGTGGAACGCATTGTTGGCTTGTCATGGCTTGTACATGCAACTTCTGGGCTCACTTGAAAAGCGATTAACGTTGTGTCTTGATACAGGTTTGCTGCAATAATTATAACAATAGTCATATTAACAATCATAACAACAAGCCAGATAATATTGTACATATTCTATACGTATTACTATTATGAATAATAATCATATGTACTATCAGATCGCTTAAAAATCTAAGTTATCTCTGTGTCTCCTATTTTCCCGTACACGTATTACGTCCCGTGGCAATGAAATGTCAACAAGTATCATTCTGCGTGCCATAGAGTGCCCGTTTCATTTCTGACTTGTGCATATCTGTTGAAAGTACGTATACATATGAAAAACTTACGGTGGAACGCATTGTTGGCTTGTCATGGCTTGTACATGCAACTTCTGGGCTCATTTGAGAAGCGATTAACGTTGTGTCTTGATACAGGTTTGCTGCAATAATTATAACAATAGTCATATTAACAATCATAACAACCAGCCAGATAATATTG
>JAWPHD010020319.1:0-32279 GCA_037043455.1 Cyrtodaria siliqua | reverse complement strand
ATTTGAATGATCTCTATCGAGAGAGGTCCTGTTCAGGTATCTATTTTAATAGCCCTGGATTAGATTTCGTTGTTGAACTACATGGTTGGCAGATGATCTGCAGCCTTCCACACAAGCGAAATGAAGCTCCCTGTTCCAAGAGAACATATCTGGATAGTCACTGTGTTATTATGCCAGTGTGCAGGTTTTCTAAAATGATTGTGGGAAACACCTTGGATTATTACAAACTCACTGTCAGTAGAAGTGATCACAGGGTAACCAATTATATAATCGGACATATGAGCGAGTTCAATCACCTGGCCAGATAGCTTTGGAGAAAGACAGGAATTTGTCAAGTTTTTTTCCAGTTTGCTGGGATTTTCGAACGCTAATTAGGAGCCATTGATGGAACCCATGTAAGGGTCCAGGCACAGAAATAATAATAGATGAGCAGCATATGTGTTTTATAGGAAAGGTTTCATAGTGTTTCTGACCAAGCTGTTTGTGACCATGAAGGTAATCTTTTTATTTTCATGTATTTTTCGTTTCCGATTCTGATAGACGCCACGAAATATACATGTCTTGTATCCATCAGTGTTTGATTTTAAGCTAACAAAATTGCACATATCCCATCGATCTATGCTTTTCTGTCCCTTAATTTAGTAAATTACTCCTTAATAAGGCGTATAACATATCTTCAATTGTTCAAAGTTGTCGTTGCTGTTATTTCCATTAATTTTTTTTTAAACATGCTGCTTACGCCTTTGAAAATCTAAAGCACTGAAAGTGCTGATGGACGGTGCCTACATCATAAATATTCATCTAAATCAAATTTCCACAAAAATGAGTTTGCGTACTAAGGTGTTGAACATGTATCGCACAATATTATTGAACTCGGATGAGGCATACTCTAAAGTTATGGGACCGGACGGATGGACGGAGGACAGACGGACAACAGTAATACCTCTATACCTCCCGCTAATCGGAAGGGGGATAAAACGTGTAGATATGTTTAAATAGTTTAAATTTTACAAGATGAGTGGGTCAAAAGGGAATAATTGTAAATCGAAAATGTCACTCAGAAAGTGGTCACAACATACGTATACCATGAGAGCTCGGCTCTTTCGAATACCCATCAGAATTCAATTCATGCATTTTTGTTGGGCCAGGGGAGGGTTATTTTAATTTCCCCTTGAATGTTCTGAAAAATAAGATTTACTGCATCATCGCCAACGAAAGTCCTTTGCAGTAATACGTCTTTGCAGAAATCAATATTTTCGGCAAAATATATCGGCTAAAACAAAACAAACTTCATTGAATTAGTCTATAATATCCTTTTGCTCGCGAATTTTTGAACGCCTTTGAATGTTTACCATGATGTAATGTGTATAAACGGTTTTCAATTTAAATATCATGGTAATACGAATTATTTACTCTTCAATTCTATTCAATTCTTTATTCACTTAGGTTCATACATATGAACAGCATAATCAACAGTATACAAAATACAGTTATATCAATGGCGACAGATCATCATAATATAATTCTAACACGTATACATCAGGTAAACGACTATATACAAACAAACAGTTGCGGTTTAAGGATTTCTACCAAATATGAGGTAAACTCAAATCATATACTAGATGATTACAGTCTTAGTATTAATATTAATAATAAATAATAATAATAATAATATATAATAATAATAATAATAATATTATTAACATAATTATATAATAAATAATACAATAATAATTGTTATGTAAACATCGTTTCAGATAATTGTAATAGCATGTTTTTGTCTTTAAACAAAAATAAAAAATTAAAGCTATACAGGTTTTTAAACTTATTTCGTATTTCTGCAGCCCAATGTAGGGGCATTTGTCAGTGGTTATACATGTTTTGATCAAAGACGCACCGTCACTACCGAACGAAATGTAGCACTGTGTTTGGTCATCCTTTATTTAAATGTCTTAAGGAAGTTATTATAATCTTATCATTCTTATATTATTTTATCACATGAATAAACTACGTTTTTTTTGTTCCGTAGTACTTTTCAATATGTGCCTGTATTGAATGCAATTATTAAGGAAAAGATTGATTACATCATAATCAGATAATTTGCAGACAAGGTGTTTGCATAGATTTCAAGTACTTTCCAAGGATAATTCTATATACTGGTATAAATATTGTCATGTTATTCCTGGCTGTGTTAAGATTTGTGAATGCCATTGAAATCTCCTAAGTGTTTGTCACACATTTAAATACCAATTTGATTGTTACGTTATGTAATTGTCATTAATTCTTGTCATGTTATTGACACATGTCTGATATTTATTTTAATTAATGTTGATTACATTCATCTTTTATTGTGATAACTGTTACATAAATGATTTACGGTACGGCACGGATTATATTTATTATTCAATTCTATCTGCTATAAATCTATTTCATGTATGCATGCTAATTGTTATAACAGATGATATAAATAAACTAATAAACATATCGTTTGTCGTTATATACATCCTTCATACACAGATAATATACCGATAATCTCTATTAGATTCGTTACTAACATATTCCTTGCTACTTTCGGTATTCTCCGTACTACTCACCTGTTGTTTTTGTTATATGTCGGAATGTACGGTACGGTACGGCTTTATCCACAAACTCGTGTAGACGCTTGTTTACGGTATAAGACATATGCGCATTAATTTGTTCAGGATCAAATCCCTTCAAGAACAGCCTATTAGTTAAACTTAAGTTAAAATCACTTAATATTTACCAACGTTTACATATTTATATTTTTTGTGTCAATATACGTATATTTTGCCCATTTACAGTCTTGCAAATGGTACTACTTTTACCGCGCTGTCATTTGGGGATCTTTGGTTTCTAGTAGAATTCGTTGTCACTATATAAGACGGTTGCCTAACGGCACCATCCAAAAATGAAGAAAAAGGGTCAATGGATAGTTTCATGATTTTTTTACTGAGTTTTTCAGTCGAGTACACTCAAGTGATATGAAAACGCAACACGGGAATTTCCGCTATATATTGTATGTATAATATGCTGCTTTTAATCGAATGGTACATGGCTACGTAAGACCTTTCCTTTTGGAAAAAAATACTAAAACAACAAATAATACAGGAAATAGTATTCCTTCAATGTTTCATTATTCACAGAGTACGCGTTTGGCTCAATCATGTGAGCAAACTTAGGATGCAACATTTTGCAAACTATTTACGTTAAATACAGTACTGAACTAGCTCAATTTTTCAAAGAGCTACTTCAACATTTATGAAGTTCTTGTTACAAAGTGTAGTGTGATTAAAACGTCTACAACATCACAGTTGTGTCCTTTCTCTAGTTAACTGCAACTTTCTTTTTAAAAAACCTCTTGGGATTTCTTTGGAATATTATGTGCAATTAAGTGTGCAGTATATACAATATATAGCGGAAATTCCCGTGTTGCGTTTTCATATCACTTGAGTGTATCTTGTTGTTAAACTTAATGATACATATGTTCCATAAAGGGATGAACACACATCTGTTAGTGTCCCCGTCTTGCAGTTATGAGAGAGAGACTGTGTGTATGAGAGAGGGGGAGGGAGAGAGGTGGATAGAGGGAGGGATGGAGGAGATAGAGAGACAGAGGGAGGGAGAGAGGGAGAAACAGACATCTGTTAGTGTCCCCGTCTTGCAGAGAGAGACTGTGTATGCATGAGAGGGAGAGGGAGGGAGGTAGGGAGGAGTGAGAGGGAGTGAGAGAGGTGGTTAGAGGGAGGGAGGGAGGGAGGGAGGTAGAGCCAGAGGGCATTCCAATAAGTGCAAATCCAGAAATAATATTTGAATACATTCCCATTTTTTGTTTTATCTTTTTTTTATCATAAATAAACAAACACCTTCAAATATTATAGGTAAATTCACAGGTTTAAATGCCAGCTGGCCTGGTAGTTGCCATGATAGCCATGTCTTTCGGATATCAGGTTTATGCCAGAGACTCGAGAGAGAAAACTGAAGGCTGTCTGACGGGATACTTTAGGAGATAGTGTGTAAGAAATGTATACAAAGACAAAGATATACAGGAGTGGTCGTGATATGCGTGTACTTGGTTCAGCCAGAGATCTAAGTTACATCTCTGGTTCAGCTTGATTCGCATAGGTGCCTAACTTACAATCAACTACGTCAACAAAAACCTCAATCCAATATTCATGGAACACGGGGACAATGTTTATGGCAATAATATCTCGACCAAGTTCGATATCTAGCCACATCCCACATATCATGCTGGAATTGTGGCCCTTGATTTTGATGCAACTTGGGTCAATGTTTATGGGCATAATATCTTAACCAAGTTCGATAACCAGCCATATCATACCTATCGTACTGGAGTCATACTCCTTTGGCTGTGGCCCATAATTCTGTGAATGTGCTTGTTCTACAATATGCATACATGTATTTGAATGTCACATATCTGCCCAGATGTAATGGTATTTATTGTCCGCTGTATCTGATAGCATTTATTTGGCTGCTAGACCCACACACCCCATCATTATAAACACATATATATAAACTCCTCTTTCTTTTACTACCGATATCATATTATTATTATTTATTATCGATGCTTTGTATTACATAGATACCCGAATAGACCATTCTTACTGACACCATACATGCTAGCAAATACAGAGGCAAAACAAGCATACCAACAAAGGCACAACACAACTGGAGTCGGTGGATTTCAATGAAACTTTGCAGGGATGATCAGTACGAGGCCTAGTTACGCATATCATTGCTGTGTTCTGGTTGAATGATTTTGACCCCTTAGGAGTTATGGCCCCTTATACACAAAATGTATCCGGACTAGTTTTCCCGTATCCCTGGCTGGATTTCAGTGAAACTTGGCATGCAGGAATGATCAGTACTAGCCTAGTTGCGCATATAGTTGTCGTGTGACCACACGTATGTCTCGAATATGTCAGCAACGAGCGAAAATGTCCACGACAAATTTAGGGGTCGTCTAAAACAAATTAATTATTGATATCGATCAGTAAACTAAGGTTGAGCGGTAAATAAGAGGTTTTCTTCTTAGTATAGTGTAAATAATATGCAATATGTGGTTCGACAACTCATTCTCACTTATGTACAGTTATATATGCATTTATTTTCTTCAATATTGTAAACGCTGTGGCTCACTGAGTTATTTGTGTTACTTACCTAAATGATTTATTTCAGTTGGAACTTTAAAAAGAAACAAAAACGTAGTGTTCTATATACGTATTTATTATCTCAGAGTCGATTATTCGACTATTAAGCCTATTCGAGTATATTCAAAGAAACAGATGCATGATTTACCCCTTAATTTCTATCTGTCAGGATGACATTGACTGGCAAATAGACGGTTGCACAATTTAATGAAAGTCCTTAATATCTAAATAGTTAATACCTTTAAAGTATTTTGATTTTTTGTTTGGGTTCTTTTGACAGATGTATGTTTTTAATGTTTTGAATTTGCCGCAAGTACAACTATTGACATTCACCTTGTCAGCTCAGTATTTATTGATCCTGATGACAGGATATTCAACCAACCAACCATCAACCAATGAAAATACATGTATCTGAAATATTCTTTTGTAAGGATGCAATGCGGTCCTGACAAATCAAAATCACATTGATAATAGTTACATAAAAGCAAAATAACAAATACAAAAAAAAACAGTTCTAATTTATGTCTGAAGGTATTCATAACGTGGAATATGTGCAAGTGTCAGCAATAATACAGCATTCAACATTATACAGGATGTCCGGATAGTGAAGTAACTATGCCATTTTGTTACACAAGGAATGGTCCATGAGCGGTCATTTAGCAAATACAAAATGAACAAGAACAATTACATTTACACTGAAATAATATTCCTTTATTTGGAGAAGATTAGCATTAAATTAACGTATCATTGTACAGACAGAAGTGTTAATGAATTTAATTGAACTGAAACTACATTGACCGGACAAGTACAAACTGGCGGCCTCCATGAAAGTTTTGTCAGAAATAATTAACAATTGAAAGCAAATACAGAATAACAGTGATTATGGATATTACTTGACGATAAATGAATGATGAGAGAATTGATTTGAACTGATGGCTACAAGAAATAACATTTACTGTGATAATTATCTCCAAATATGGATGAATAGTGTGTACTAAATAAACACAAACAACCAGAACGAACAAAGGACGACACAAGGTCAGTCCATTTGATTCAGACACATATGTCTGTGGCTAGGCCCATGGCCCATGGCCCATACACTATGTAAATAACATGCAACATATGGTTCGATATCTCACTCGCAGTTATTTACAGCTACATATGCATTTGTATTCCTCGGTATGTAAATAACATGCAACATATGTTCCGACATCTCACTCACAGTTATATACAGGTACATATGCATTTATATTCCTCAGTCTGTAAATAACATGCAACATATGTTCCGACATCTCACTCACAGTTATATACAGCTACATATGCATTTATATTCCTCAGTCTGTAAATAACAAGCAACATATGTTCCGACATTTCACTCACAGTTATATACAGGTGCATATGCATTTACCTGAATATGTAAATAACATGCAACATATGGTTCGACATTTCAATCACAGTTATATATATAGCTGATTATGCATTTATATTCCTCACGTACATAAGATGAAACCTGTGGTTCGACATCTCACTCGCAGTTATATACAGCTACATATGCATTTGTATTCCTCAATATGTGCCTAACATTGAACATCTGGTTCGACATCTCACTCGCAGTTATATACAGCTACATATGCATCTGTATTCCTCAATATGTGCCTAACATTGAACATGTGGTTCGACATCTCACTCGCAGTTATATACAGCTACATATGCATTTGTATTCCTCAATATGTGCCTAACATTGAACATGTGGTTCGACATCTCACTCGCAGTTTTATACAGCTACATATGCTTTTGTATTCCTCAATATGTGCCTAACATTGAACATGTGGTTCGACATCTCACTCGCAGTTATATACTATAGGTTATTGAATTTGTATGGCTAAATATTACTTGGAACGAGTTGTTTTGGCAAAGGACGACGAGCTTGCATTTGTATTCCTCAATATGTGCCTAACATTGAACATGTGGTTCGACATCTCACTCGCAGTTATATACAGCTACATATGCTTTTGTATTCCTCAATATGTGCATAACATTGAACATGTGGTTCGACATCTCACTCGCAGTTATATACAGCTACATATACATTTGTATTCCTCAATATGTACAAAAGATGCAACCTGTGGTTCGACGTCTCACTCGCAGTTATAAACAACTGCATATGCATTTTTCTTCATCAATATGTGCCTAACATGGAACATGTGTTACGACATCTCACCCGCAGTTATATTCCTCAATATGTGCCTAACATGGAACATGTGGTTCGACATCTCACCCGCAGTAATATTCCTCAATATGTGCCTGACATGGAACATGTGTTTCGACAACTCACCCGCAGTTATATTCCTCAATATGTGCCTAACATGGATCATGTGGTTCGACATCTCACTCACAGTTATATTCCTCAATATGTAAATAACATGCAACATATGTTCCGACATCTTACTCGCAGTTATATACAGGTACATATGCATTTACCTGAATATGTAAATAACATGCAACATATGGTTCGACATTTCAATCACAGTTATATATATAGCTGATTATGCATTTATATTCCTCCCTTACGTACATCAGATGCAACCTGTGATTCGACATCTCACTCGCAATTAAATACAGCTACATATGCATTTGTATTCCTCAATATGTGCCTAACATTGAACATGTGGTTCGACATCTCACCCGCAGTTATATTCCTCAATATGTGCCTAACATGGAACATGTGGTTCGACATCTCACTCACAGTTATATTCTTCAATATGTGTAAATAGCATGCAACATATGGTTCGACATCATACTCGCAGTTATGTACAGCTGCATATGCATTACTATTCCTCAATATGTAAATAACATGCAACCTATGGTTCGACATTTCAATCACAGTTACATATAGATGATTATGCATTTATACAGCTGCACATGCATTGATATTCCTCAATATGTAAATAACATGCAACATATGGTTCGACATTTCAACCACAGTTATATATATATAGCTGATTATGCGTTTATATTCCTCAATATGTACATATGATGCAACCTATGGTTCGACATCTCACTCGCAGTTATGTACAGCTCCATATGCATTGATATTCCTCAATATGTAAATATCATGCAACCTATGGTTCGACATCTCACTCGCAGTTATGTACAGCTGCGTATGCATTGATATTCCTCAATAAGTAATTAACATGCAACATATGTTCCGACATCTCACTCACAGTTATATAAAGGTACATATGCATTTATATTCCTCAGTCTGTAAATACACGGTTCGACATCTCACTCGCAGTTATTTACAGCTGCATATGCATTGATATTCCTCAATATGTAAATAACATGCAACCTATGGTTCGACATCTCACTCGCAGTTATGTACAGCTACTAGTGCATTAGTGATTCTTAATAGGTCAATATCCTCGTAACTGTGATTTAACTAATTTAAAAGTAAAACATGTTTGTTTCGATTGTGAATTATCTGCGATAACCACGCCCTATTTTACTGTGATTTATAGACAACAGCATGTACTTCAATAGGGACTTAACTACGACAAACATGTGTATTAATAATTTATCTCAACATGTATGTCAATTGTCTGCACCTAAGGCAACCATGTGTACTTTAAAACTGATTTATTTACAGCAATATGTACTCTTCAATTGTGGTTTATCTACTACAACAATATTTTCAATAGTGCTTTATCTACAACCATATGCACTTCAACAGTGATTGATCTACAACCCAATGTACTTCAATAGTGATTTCTCTACAACAATATGCACTTCAGTAGTGATTTATATACAATTACATGTACTTCAACAGTGATTTATATACAACCACATGTACTTCAATAGTGATTTATATACAACCATATGTACGTCACTATTGATTTATATAAAACCACATGTACTTCAATAGTGATTTATCTACAACAAAATATGCACTTCAGTAGTGATTTATATACAACCACGTGTACTTCAACAGTGATTTATATACAACCACATGTACGTCAATAGTGATGTATATACAACACATGTACTTCAATAGTGATTTATATACAACCATATGTACGTCACTAGTGATTTATATACAACCACATGTATTTCAAAAGTGATTTATATACAACCATATGTACGTCACTAGTGATTTATATACAACCACATGTATTTCAAAAGTGATTTATATACAACCATATGTACGTCAATAGCGATCTATATATAACTACATGTACATGTAGTTCAATAGTGATTTATATACAACCCTATATACGTCTATAGTCATTTAGATACCACCATATGTACTTCAATAGTGATTTATAAACGACAATCAGATGCATTTCAATATTGATTTATCAAAGACAGCCACGCGCACTATAATTTTGATTTATCCACAACCATATACTATTCAAGTGTGATCCATCTTTGACAACCACTGGACTGTAATAGTCAGTGCTCAAGAAATAGGATAGCCCGACGCCCGGGCTCCTCGAAATCCATTCCGGGCCTGTCTCATTTTGCAGACGAGGAGCCCGTCGGGCCTGTCTAAAAAAAAAAAAAAACATCCCCCAAAAAATCAGTTTTACTGGATCTCAAGCTCAAGTTCTTCAAGACAACATACTCCCATGTGTATTTTGAACTGTGAAAACACTTGCAATAAAGTAATTAAAATGTGTTATACACACATAGAAACAATAACTTAAGAAGTTCGAATATTTTGCCTGGCTTCGTGTCGGCAGTTTGTCACAACTTTGAGGTCGACAATTGTTGACATAAAACTCATTATTCTGCTATAAGGGTTGTGTTTTCTTTCCTTTGTGATAAGAAATACCGTTTTTGTCATTTAAAACACACTAATGCATGAAAAAAAAGCGTTATTGATGGTATTTCGATTGAATGATTGTGAAATGTTCGGGCCGTAAAAGTGCGGTGTCATAGTAGTTCGGATGGTACATAATTTCGGATATTTGTTTTTTTTTTTTGTTTTTTTTTACATAATCAAAGAAGACAAACTGTCCTTTACAAATACATGTTGGTGGAAAGAAAAATATATATACTGTTTATGTATAAATACAGATATAAAGTATATTTCTATTCATTATTTAAGGTGTAAGGAGTTCCTGGAATCCTACTTTTAAATGAATTCTAGTCTAGGCTCCTAATTCTTTACTTGGAGAAAGTGGTGACAAAAAGAAAAAATATAGCCAGAGGAGGCTCTGATAGTCTCATAAAACCTGATTAAAAATTTGGCTCTAAGTTTAGCTCCAGTTTCACCAAGTCGGCTCTGATTATTATCGTTTGGCAAAAGTGCTAGTACTCTCCTTTGCATTGGTTATAAATTACTATGTAATATTCTATTCTAACATATTTTAAACGAAATGGTAAATGAGTCCGCTGACCAGGGAGCATAAAGTGGTAGCAAAAAGAAAAATCTAGTCAGAGGAGGTTCTGAGCTTGATTAATACATACTTAACAAATGTGTGCTATAAAAGTGAATAAAGACACATTTCAAATAAGAAAAAAAGATTGGACCTTTCCATTTTAAATCAGGGCCTGTCCATTTCAAATCAGGGCCTGTCCATTTCAAATCGGGGCCTGTCCATTTTCAGAAGCAACAAGCCCTGGCCTGTCTCTTAAAATAATTTTCTTTGAGCACTGATAGTAATTTAAAACAAGCTTGACAATGTGTAGGCTCAGATGCTATTTATTTACGACATACTAGTGTACTTTCAACTGTCATTATTCTATGACAGCCATAGACCAAATGTTGTTTACCGACTACATTTCAAATAATTCCAAACGGGGCTAGAGCGAAAAACGTTGTGGATGCCGCGTATGATGATACACAAATACCTGTCATTGTTTTATAGTTTGTTTCCATATATAGTAGGACACTACCATACTGTGTCACTAGACAGTGTGTGAGATATGGTAATATTACACATATGAGGTCTGTCATTAATACATGTACAACTATGTGTAAGTTAATAATACATTCGGAAATGAAAAGCCTATTGACGATCTTTCAATTCGTACTACAGCTCATATTTACAAATTATTGTCTTAGCTAGAAACAAAAGTATAAGGCAGATTTCAAAATTCTTTGCAATGCAGGTGTATCATTATTTATAGTCTTTCTCATCGGTGTGCTTAAGTCATATGCTGCTTAAGACTATTTTGATCTGACAGTACACTTGAAGGCCGAAGATCACGTGTATAAACATCCACCTGGACATATAATGTATTTGCTGTTATATGTGGTTAACGCTGCATAAATATGCACCATCTGTCTCATATATACTGTGCAGTGGTTGTCTAATAAAACTATGAGTAAATACGTAGTTTATAACAGACAACAATATATTTTGCTTAGAATAGCATTTGTTGAATAACGAACCAATTTAATATTTGAATGCAGAAATAAGTTGACTGAACCAAATTTCAATTAAATCAGACTGATGTATTTGACATCACATTTCATATTTCTCTAATGATTATAGGCAATAGACAATGCAGTGCTCTGCTAAAAGCAGCCATATCCGACTTGTTTCTGCTTTAATAGTATGATCCCGGCCTCTAGCAGCTTCAAACCAGGAATGTTTAATTTGCGATGCTCCGGTCATTCTAGGGATGGTTCACATTCGATACACGTTAAGATCATTTCACCAGTATTTACTACATCTGTTGTTGAGAGTGTATAAATGGCATGCCACACTTCCTTCACTTGGACAACTCGCCAGTGTGAATACGCATGTGGTTGATGTACTGGCAACTACTTGTTTATACACCCGACACGTGTATTTTAGTATGCAGCGAGTATGTAAAATCAGATTTTATGGAGACTTCATCCCTGAGTGAATATATGTTGCCTAGAGTACACGTATACGGTTTTCATACAACATGTATTAGCATGTGCATCATGCTACTTTCTCGATGAGTGAATGCCTTGGCACATACTGTACATGAATATGACTTCGGTCCTGTGTGTTTTACCACGTGAAATTTGAAATTTATTCGATGTTTCAATTTCTTGTTACATACTGTACACGTAAATGACTTCTCTTGTGTGTATTAACATGTGTTTATTGAGATTTCCTATCACTGTGAATGATTTATCACGTTCTCCACATGTATGGCGTTTCTCGCCAGTGTGTATTAGCATGTTCATATTGAGATGTCCTTGTTGTATGAATGATTTCTCTCACTCTGTACATGCATATGACTTCTCTCCAGTGTGTATTAACTAACATGTGTTCAATGAGGGGATTTCTATGTGTAAATGACAAATGACATACAGTACATGTAAACGGCTTTTCACTGGCATGTATTAAGGTGTTCTTACTGTAAATTTCTCTATGACTGAACGCCTTGTTACCTACTGTACAAATTGACGGCTTCTCTCGTATTAACGTGATCATTTAGGTGATTTCTACGTGCACATGTATTGTTACATACAGTACAAGTAAACGGCTTTACATCTGTATGTATTAAGTTGCGTTTATTGCGAATGTCTCGATGGCTGAACGCCTTGTTACCAACTGTACAAATTGATGGCTTTTCTCCAGTGTGTATTAACATGTGTTCATTGAGATGTCCTAGCTGTGTGAATGATTTAACTCATACTGTACATGTTTGCAGCTTCTCTCCTGTGTGTATTAACATGTGTTCATTGAGATGTCCTAGCTGTGTGAATGATTTATCACATACTGTACATGTATGCGGCTTCTCTCCTTTGTGTATTAGCATGTGTCTATTGAGATGTCCTAGCTTTGTGAATGATTTAGCACATACTGCACATGCATGCGGCTTCACGCCAGTGTGCCTCAGCATGTGTTTATTGATACTTCCTATGTCTCGGAATAATTTATCACATTCACTACATGCGTGTGTCTTTTCCCCAGTGTGTATTAACTTGTGCCTATCGAGACTGCCTAGTTGAGTAAATGACTTTTCACAAACTGTACATTTATACGGCTTCTCGCCAGTGTGTATTAACATATGAATATTGAGATTTCCTAGTTGTTTGAATGATTTATCACATTCTGTACATGAATGTGGCTTCTCTCCTGTGTGTATTAGCATGTGTTTACTGAGACGTCCTAGTTGTTTGAATGATTTAACACATTGTGTACATGTATGCGACTTCTCTCCGGAGTGTACTAACATGTGTTCACTGAAATTCCTATTCCGGTGAATGCTTTATCACATACTGTACATGTATGCGGCTTCTCTCCTGTGTGTATTAGCATGTGTTCATTGAGATGTCCTAGCTTTGTGAATGATTTATCACATACTGTACATGTATCGGCTTCACACCGGTGTGCCTTAGCATGTGTTTATTGAGACTTCCTATGTCTCGGAATAATTTATCACATTCGCTACATGTATGTCGCTTCTCCCCAGTGTGTATTAAATTGTGCCTATCGAGACTGCCTTGTTGTCTAAATGACTTTTCACAAACTGTACATTTATACGGCTTCTCGCCAGTGTGTATTAACATGTGTTTATTAAGACTTCCTAGTTGTGTGAATGATTTATCACATACTGTACATGTATGCGACTTCTCTCCAGTGTGTATTAACATGTGTTTATTGAGACTTCCTATTTGTGTGAATGATTTATTACATATTGTACATGTATACGGCTTCTCGCCAGTGTGTATTAGCTTGTGCTTATTGAGGTCTCCTAGTTTTGTGAATAAGTTATCACACACTGTACATGTATACGGCTGCTCTCCAGTGTGTATTAACATGTGGCAATTGCGACTTCCTATTTGTGTGAATGATTTATTACATACTGTGCATGTATACGGCTTCTCGCCAGTGTGTATTAACATGTGTTTATTGAGGTGATGTTTAAGGGTAAATGACTTGTTACATACATCACACATGAACGGCTTCTCGCCCCTGTGTGTACGCATGTGATTTTCAGCATCGACACGACGTTTAAATTTCTTGTCACATTCAGCACACGTAAATGGCCTTTGGCATGACATGTCGTACTCTGCACAATTGAAAGGTTTCTTGCGGGAGTGTATACGCCGGTGTGGGTTTAATTTTGATGACGTGATATGCCTTCTCTGGAATTAAAACATTTATTGTTAACAGTACTTACTCTGAGCATGATTGTCTTTATATTGTCTGAATCAGTACACTATGTTTACTACTGCAGTATGCACACGTTTAACACTGCGCTTGCCTCTTATACCGATTTTCTGTACTGTATTTTTTGTTTATATAATTACACATAAAGACCGTAGTATGCAGGAAGCGTTGACCTTATAATTTAATTCAGCACGATGTATGGCAGTGTAATCATCGTACTTTATATACATAATTTCATCCTCATGAAAAGCGTCTTGTTTTCTCTGGAATTAGTGTTGCTCTTTTTATAAGTATATACTAAACAGAGGATCTTTAACTTCGGTTATTACCACCACCTGAAAGAAGAAGAATTTCACATTCCATTTACTTGCTTTTGAATAACATGCACGTGACGCATTGCCAACGTCAATGAGTAGGAAACAACTGGTTATAAAAACCGGCTGATTTGTTTGTTTGCATGGTGTTTTACGTCATTTTCAACACATGTAAGGTTATATATGACGGTCGATTGTTTGTGGCGGAGGCAGACCACCCACTTTTCCTGGGTAAAACCAGTACTGTACACTCCGCAATCCGTAAGAATCGACACTTCCTCACTTACAAGTCGAGCTCCCAGTGGGATTCAAACCCGCAGCGGTGAGAGGCGAAGGTTTACAAAGCAACGTCGTTAACCATTCGGCCACGGAGACGCTTCATTAAAGGTTAATCATTGAATAACAACTGACCTAACTTAGGAAGCATCTTGACTCTGAAAACATGAGGAAATATTTTTCCAACTCGAACAAAAATAAAGTCATGTGTAGTGTGTCTTTGTCCATGATAACATGCAAGACTTTGAAGTGTCGACTGAGAAAGACAATTCTCCGGTTTTGACATGCTACATGCGTACATTCGTGAAAACTCGGACAATTCTTGCTACGCTCGGGATCAAACCGGGTGTGTATATCAATAGAAATTGACTGTTTTTGTACTTTGTTTGCCTAAAACTTTGCACTATATCTGACGTCTGCTGTCCAGCCTACGGATTGTAAATAGCGGCGCGAAAGCTGACGAAAAAAATCAAAATCGCATAGTGTGTTTGGAAAACAAGTAAGTTTTGATACTCGACTTACTGCAAGAGGGCTTCGCGGCCGCGGCCGGACTTCGACCGTACTAGCATGTACTATATGGTCGACATTGCACATGCCTAAAATATGCATTTGGTTGAACATTTCGATTGACAATATCCCATCCATTTGTTCGATATATATATTTTTTTAAAGATATTCGACCAATAAGTCCATAAGTGTAAAGTTGTGTATATTTCTAGGCTGATGCACGCACAATTAAATAGTTTATGGTGACTGAAAGAAGATCGTTGTTTCTATGTGCTGCATTATTCTCATTAATTTCATAAAATCAATTTAAACGATTTATCATTTTCAGGATGGATTATCATGATTCTACCTGCTCATTCATCAATGCAATACAAAACAAAACACCTTAATAAAACTATATATTGTTAACAGTAAGTCATTTAAATAATGTGTCCATACCTTGTTGTTCGTGGTTGATGTTGCCTTGATTATAATTCATTCAAATACAAATACAAATATTTTATTGTCTATAACATGTACAATTATAAACAGGATTGGTTTGTTCAACAAATAAATGATGGCACAATACCTATTAAGTTTCATATAATGCAAAAGTTGGAGAAGAACACAAAAACAAACAAATAATTATTAAACAGGTGAAAATAGAGAGAGTAAGATTATACACTCTTGTGAATATGTTACCTGTTTTAGAGCACAGTACAATTTAGTGTCTAGAGAGGTTATTTAAACTCTCTTGAGGTAGAGGCTTTCGGAAGGCATTTATTTCTGATATTCATAAGTTCATAGCAAAACTGAGCGGATGTTGTTGCTATCTTTTCTGGTGGGTTGATTATTATGAAGAGTTTAGTGGTATCGTCGAGAGTATTCCATTCTGATATGGATTCAGATATTTTTTTGTAAAAAATATCTCGTCTAGAGCTAAGAGACGGACATGCAGTTAAAAAATGAAGTTCGTCTTCTACAGCGATAGAGCATAGTTTACAGATTCTTTCCTGTCGTGGTATTTTATTGTATCTCCCAGTTTCAATTTCTAGCCTATGGGCCGATATTCTTAGTTTAGTTAAAGCTTGGCGGAAGTTTTCGTTTTTAACCGTTACTAAGTAGGGTGCGATTTCGTAGTTTCTGTCAATGTGTTTATAGTAGATGAGCTTTTCAGAGATTAAGAGTTTTGTTTTATATATATCTAAATAGTGGTTTTGTAGACTTGATTTGATTTTATTGCATTCCGATTTTGCTAATTTGTTTTCTCGTGTTCTAATTTGGTGTTCTAGAGTAATGTTATTTTTGTCCATTATTATTTTTGCATACGTGTGCCAAGAGACATTGGTTTTGTTGTCCATGATAACTTTGCTACACTTAACGGCATCTCTTAGAATTGTTCTGTTGTTTGGCAAATTTTCGAGGTAATCCCAGTATTTAATAACATGGGTATTAATGTCTACTGTTAGAGGGAATCGTCCAAGTTCTGCCCGACATGCGATATTAGTACTGTTCCTTTTAACGCGTAAATTAGTTTTACAGAACTTGCTATGATTTATTGTCCCTTTTATAGACTTTTTTATGGTAAATGGAGAAATTACTACTAAGGGAGGTAATTCGAGATAATTTCAAGTACCATGCTAACTACAGGCGTATGCTAAACTTTCCTGACCATAAGGTTAATAGCTTGAGTTGTTCTGTTTATATGTCAATAGGTAATGGATATACAATGCATTGTGGTGTATAGAATCATCGGTAGTAAAGAATCATTTTCAGTTTAAATTCAATTTTCTCAGCTCATGTATTTGAGATAATTTAAAAAAATTGCAGGCGTGAAGATATGTCATATCGACCCCTTAGAGCATCAAGGTGCTATCTGTACTTTTGGTCTATTGAAGACTTTTTGCAATAAATCAATTGGAAATAGTCATATCTTGTTTGAAAAAAATAATTGACATTATATTCTATCAATTAGCATATGTAATGATAAATTCATCAATGTCATATCTGCAAATGTTACACAAACTCCGTGCATAAAGGTGCTATTTGCATTGTTTGCATGCATCAAGGTTCTATTTGCCAAATAGCACCTTGATGCATCTGATAAATATTCGTATTTCTGAAAAATACTTAAATGTAGTTTAGTTCATATAGCTCCACCTATTTGTAAGATTTCAGTTTACACATTAATTGGGGTTAGGGTGAAGTGCTTTAACATACTAATACTAAACATACATTAAAAATTGATAAAATGTGGCATTTTACAAACTATGATGATTAGAAAAAAACTCATATTGAAATTCTGATTGACACTCATCACAATTCTACTAATTGGATGCAAACATGACTATAACTCTCTCTCAGTTGTTTATGCAAATGTGGGCTCATAGGAACTGAGTCAGAAATGGATAGCAATTCAATAGCATTGCTAGATTACTAAAAAAAAGAGACATTTTTATTTTATAGTACACACTATTCAAGGTAATATTTTAACATAACAAATAAATTATATTGTGTAATAGATTTAATGCATTTGTTTATCTCTGTATTGTTTTTGGAGTAAAAGATTTTAAATAAATTAATTTACAATGTATATACATTATAGTGAATACTATTATTCAGGTGGATAAGATTTTGTTGTAAAACATTACATGCAAGTTTAAGGCGATGGGATGTCGAACTGGTAGATGCAGAATGATATATTCAAAAACATAAAACATGGACAGAACAGAATGAAGACAAAGGGAACACCCTTCCTGGAGGAGATCTACAGACAGGTTTAGATGACGAAGACACTAGTATAATAATTATGCGAGAAGGAATCGTGGATTAAATTTAATGAGTCAGTCATTTGAAGCAAATATTGATGATATTGACAATGATAACAATTATCAATAGTCAAAAGAAGATTTCATCTAGTATCTGAATCAAATATATCCATTTACTCAACTGATATATCCATTTGAAAGCTGATAAAAAGAAGAAAGGAAGGTCAATAAAGAGAAAAGTGTTCGCCCTAAACGTACATACAAATCAGTACTAGAGAAAAAGAAACGTAGGAAGAAACAAGTCACTAAAAGTCAAAAATCAAGCCGACATCAACTAGCATACAAAAAAGAAATTGTGACCATTTAAAACCTGCTGCGGTGAAAAGCAAACAATTGTATGAAATAAAGCAACTCATCAGGAACTATAACATCAAACGACTTGATACCGTCCTAGCTTGCAATCGTTTCAAACGTGCAGCTGATTGGGACGACTTCTTCGCAGTTCAGTGTCACTTGTCAGAAGGTCTACCTACAGAAATGCTGTGCCTATCCAAAGCTCAGCACTTGCTAGAAAACGCTGAACATTATCATTCTATTGTTTTACGAGCTTATGGGACTAGAGGACAGAATAGCATGGTGTGTACGAGAAGTTTAATCAGTTGCAAGGAAGGGGCAATGGAAAGGAAGTTTGCTAGCTGTATACCAATGGTAATCAGAATTGAATTGAATTGGGGTTTTAAGACGCACCAACACATTACAGGTTATATGGCGCCTAAAAGGCATGAACATGCCAGGCTCATCTTCCAGGTACATCGAGATAAAATATGGAAAATGGGCCTAGAACCTTCTCACCCTGAACTGCAGAGTTGCTGCAAATTCTATCGTAAAAACTCCATTTACGCTGGAGCCACGTTTATTGTTTTTCTGCCACTGCTCTTAGTGATGTGAGCGAGATGGCACCTGAAACAATGCAGGGGTCATGATGAAGACCTTTAATGAACATGAACAAAAAATGACAAAAATAATATGAATGGGGGGGGGGGGGGGGTCCTACCCTTCTGCATGTGACGGTGTGTTTGCAGTGGTTGTATTCTACCCCGGCAACCACACGGGTAATCAGAGTATCTATGTATTATCAAGGGTCTTCACAGGCCATTTAAGAGCATATTCCCCCTATCCCTTAATTCTAATTCCCCCCTACTCTTTTATTAACACCATATCCTTTGATCTCCCTGCCCTGTCCTTTAAAAACACCAATATAAAACCTGCAAAAATATTTATACCTGTCTATAAATAGCTCCATGCAGGCTATATTTCTTAAAAATCCTTTCATTTACAGTTGAAATATACTTCAAATTGCATAGATCTAAATAAATCATGAACCGTATACATAGTGGGCACCCGAAGGGCAACTCGTTCAAATTTAATTTCCCCAATCCCTTAAATAATTTCTGTGAAAGACCCTGTTATTCCTTAAATTCCTTAAAATTAAATGATCTTTGAACACAATGTTGATAATGATGATGAAATATGATAAAATGACATTGATTGAAAGTACTAACTAATAAATAGTCCTCTGTTATATATGTTTTCATTCTCTGAACAAAATAGGTTAGTTTGCACCCTTCTCTAAAATATTTTGCATTGTATTTCACTATGTTTAGGCAATAAACATGTACCACATGTAAAATTATGCCAAGTACAATACTGAATTGAATTGTAGTACACCATTAGAGGCAGCGAATGTATTGGGAAAAAAAACAAAGACTCCTAATTATGTGTTTGACGTTAAACCAGACTTAGCAGGCTTTTGCCAAAACTTGCATATACATTTAGCACATTATAAAGATAAAAGGTGAGAAACATTATAATGGGGTAGAAAGTAGTTCTAAAAGAGAAAAACATGATTATGGCATAGAAAATACAACATGCAGGTCGACAATTGAATTGGGGTTTTAAGGCGCACCAACACATGAAAAGGTTATATGGCGCCTAAAAGGCATGAAAATCCCAGGCTTATCTTCCATTTACATCGAGATAAAATATGGAAAATGGGCCTAGAACCTTCTCACCCTGAACTGCAGAGTTGCTGCAAATACTATCGTAGAAACTCCATTTACGCTGGAGCCACGTTATTGTTTTTCTGCCACTGCTCTTTTGATGCGAGCGAGATAGCACCTGAAACAATGCAGGGATCATGATGAAGACCTTTAATGAACATGAACAAAAAATGATAAAATGAACATGAATTGAATTGAAATTCTACCCCTCTGCCTACCCCTCCAAAGAGATCTGCAGTGGCCGTATTCAGAAAGTGTATTTGTAAATAAAACATTTAATGAAATTAGTTTCATGGAAATCAATGTTTCATCAAGTACCAAGTAAAAGAATCAATTACCAAATGTACCAAGTAAATTGGAACCTTGTCACACAGAAAACAATACCAAAAATTTAAAGATAAGAAGGTATATCTACTTTCTCTACATGCAAAAGGGGGCATATACCAAAGAATTCCACTCATACGAAGGAATACCAACATCAAACGAATTACATTGTCAGATGTAACCAAAAGCGGACATGACACTGATGATGAATAGGATTTTGTACAGTATAATGCTGCAGTGACGTTCAATGAAAAATGGAATATACTAGAGTTAAAGTTATTCTCATCATTACATTTTCTTTAAAGTAACCTTTCTTTCATTTACATATTTATGACTTTGTAAAATGCAGTGCATTTACATCAATAATAAAAACTGTGTGACTTAATCCTTATGTACTGCATTAAAAAAATAAAAAGTGCAGCCTACTATTAGTACTTTAATGGTTGAATACTCTTAAAGTACTAAAACATTATACAAACATACCATTTTGCACAAACTAACTAAAACTGGATACATTATTATATGCACAAAAGGGTCTATTTGAGAAATACATACATATAACAGCCATAAGGGTATGTGCATCAAGTTGCTATTTGTCATATAGCACATTTTTGGTTACCTGATGTATCAGTTAACTTACAATAGAACATAAAGAATAAACACGTTCTGTCAGAATGAGGTGTGATGTGCATATAGCATCACACAAACGGTACGATGCAGACCGACCTCCATTCAATTACGAAGACGTTAAAACAAAACGGTTGTTGCGTGCGGTAGATAATGCGAAACAAACATCATAATTTGTTTAACATTGCTTTCTCACTCCCCTACCTGTTCAAACTGGAGTTGCCCTTTGACAGTAAAATAACAGACAATAACAGATAGTGTTTTCTCTTCATATTTATTATTTTCGTTTACCAATTGTTTACAATATACAATGTATGTACAAAGTTAAGATTTTCATCATTTCAATACACAACTAGTATACTAAGAATAGATACAAAGGTCAAACAAAATATATAGCATTCAAGCACCCCCGTCAACCAAAAACACGCATAGAAACAAAAACAACTGAAAGATAATTAAAAGGCACGGTATATGACATCTCAAATATAAATTGGTTGACAATAGGGCTACCGCATTGGAACGATCCGTGTCAAAAAAAGACCACTGGGTGGTGAGGTGTTTGTGTTAAACCACGCTCTAGGGTGCACCAAACCTCACTCCTACCCTATCGTCATCCCAATGAAACGATACAGTGTAAATAAAGACACCCCGCCATAATATATCTTCTAACAAACTAGGCAGCATTATTAGGCAATATAAGTATGATATAATCATGCCCATTTATAAAGGATTACAAATAAAAACCGCAAAAGTATCTTTAAGTACAAACAAGTATTTTAAGTCCAACGAACAGATAAACTTTAAACATCTTTCACAAAAGAAGCTGACATACCTGGAAGAAAAAAGACGCACTTTCCTATCTGCCTACCTACCCATCTATCTAAGGTCATGTTTGGGCAAACTAGGATATTTTTAAGTGTGGCCTACGCGAAACACTTGTCGTATACCTGACATCTAAATGTTGTCTCGGTAGTATGTATGTACATGTGTTAAACTATGATTGTTAGGCAAAACTTTGAACTGAAACTTAAACAGCAAACCGGCAGGACGATACATTGTACCGTCTATACAATTTTGTGAGATTATGTTATATTATATTTGATTTGATTAGACTGTTAAGTGAAACTATGATCTCACATGAACCACATTTTGATCACACACCTGAAACTCAAACAGTTTCTCGGATTTACTAAACAGGTTCTAACTCTAAACGTCCTGATTGTTCACTGAAACTTGGATCGCAAATAAAATAAATATAAACATTAAACAGCGCCTCGTCAGTATACATGCGACATTATTTCACATTGTTAAACAAAACATTACTTGCATACCTGGAATTCTTACAGCGGCTCGTCGGAAATTCAGAGCTGTACAAATCCTATAGCCCGACGCCCGAGACTAGTCCAAAACCAAAGTCGGGCGTGTCACTTTTTCAAAGATTTCAGTCCCGGATTTGTCCAATTAACAATATCGACCATCTGTCATAAAACAACCTCAGCACACTTATCAACGTAATCCTTTAATTGCACTCGCTTATGTAATGCAATTAGCATCCACAGCGGCGATCAACGATGACCCCGGGCAATTTTATCAACAATCAACCATGCCGGAAGTCCCGCCTCCAAATTACTTTGACAGTCGGCATTGTCGACATTATCCAATCAATTGACCCGATCTATTTTAATCCAGACCCGCTAGCCAATGAAACGACTACTAGAGGTAAATCGCATGTTCCCCAATATAGCTAGTAAGGGAGACATGGGTTGGACAACATGTGAAGTAAAGCAAAAGGTTGAAGTCTTAAGACTGTGGTGCAGATTAAGAAACATGCCAAATGAAAGACTTGTTAGACGTGTACATGTTATGTCTTCACACAAAGGTACATCATGGGGAAATAAAGTCATGAACATGTTTAATGAACTAGGTATCAATGAGTTTATGCTATTAGATAATCCATGTAAATCAGTATGCATTAGGAAAGCAAAAGAAAAGTAATTAGAAATATATGGAAACAATTGGAGTACAAGCCTTTTGAGTAACGGTAGAGATGCTGATAATGGTAATAAACTACGAACAGGACTTATAAAAAGGAACTTCATCAGTAGTGTTATTTTTACTGGTTCTTTGGGACCAACGAGCCCAATATAGGTGGCTTTGAAGTAGAATACCGCTTAAGCCGGTGCTAGGGGCGTGAGAGGTGTTGCTTCTTTCATCACTTCTCATGAACAGACTCAATAAAACCTAGTCTGCTGCTTTATTCTCTTAATTGTGTTTGTTGCTCCCAAAGGATCACCTTTATCAGTATTTATTCATGTTGAATCTTATGTTATGGTAAATATGAGTAGAGACCAACGTCGAGTTTTATCAAAGTTTAGATCATGTAATCTCCCATTAGCCATAGAAACAGGCCGTTATACCAAACCAAAAACTCCTTTAAATGACCGAATTTTTCAATACTGTAATACAATGTCTGTTGAAGATGAAACTCACTTTTTAATTGAATGTGATTTTTATAGCGACATACGTGTTCATCTTTTTAATTCTGCATATAACTTAGATCAATTGTTTTTAGATTTTAACCCCATTGACAAATTATTGTTTTTAATGAATGCAATTTGGTATAGCCAATTGTCTTCTTCAGATGCTACGCAGAAGAAAACATACACATATATAAACCGATATCTTCAGCTATATTCGTGAAACTTGTGACAGAGATTATATCAATAATCTTCTTCAAAAGAACACTTTCGTAACTTGTATTACTTTTCTTTATTATCTATTTTTTATTATATTTTTCTATAGTTACGTAGTCTTATTAATTGTTATTATCTATTTATACTTAATAGATGTATGATCATTTTAAAAGTGAAAATTATGTGTACATAATGTTGTCTCAGTGTCTCATAAGTCGTGTATACGGCTGGATATAAAAACATTTAAATTGTACTGTGATGTATGTATATATGTAATTTTATATGTGACACTTTAATAAACAATACAATTGTATTGTGATTATCTGTTCGTCACGTGGTGAGCTGAAAATGGTGATAAACTCAAACAATAACACTAACACGTTGATTAATCAGCAATCAGGCCGATTTGTCGGCAATCTTTCGATGAGTAAAGAAACTAAGGACGTTTGATAATGGAAGCAAGTTTGATATGAAACGGTAGATGTGATTTTTTGTTGTTTCTCAGTGTATTGTTGAGCGTAATTGTAACAGACATGAAAGGCGGAAGGGGTAACGGTTTGTGCATAGTTTAGTGTACTAATTACGTTCGAAGAATTGAGTCGTCAAAAAAATGAAATAAAAACAAAACGAACTGATATACATAATCAGTTTGATTTCATATTCGGCAGTGCTAATGTTTACATTTCAAAAACGAAATTGTTGAACTTTTTTAGTGTTAAAAATAAGGAAAATATTCAGAGTGAAAGCGAAAGTGAAAGTAAAAATAAAAAGAGGAAAAATGTAGAATGTGATACACAGCCAATCAAAAAGTCAAAATCTTCTGGTGTAGTGGACAAAAACATAAAAATAAAATGTTTATATTGATGCACATGTTATTTATTTTTTGCATTAGGTAAAATAGTAATAAAGTTAAGAATCTCATGTGTAGCCCCTTACCTATTTAAAGTTAGGACTATTTTTTCTCTCCATTAAATGATTATCTGAACTGTAATATGAAACTCAATATCTATATTGAAATTTCACCCAATGGCAGTCTACAATCTATACAACTGAAACATACATTAATTGTCTGAAGAGTAAATCAGGATTGTTTCATTTATTGTGTATAATGAATTGTAATGAGTATACAAATCCGTTAAAATCAGACGCAGTTTTAAAGGGACACATGGCAATCTTTATGTTTTAAAAACTCACGCCTTTCCGCGAGTTTCTGCATAATTTGCATTTGTTCAATCATTAATAGTAATTATAAAAATAGCATTAAGCAATTTGTTTTTTCATATTATTTATTTTTGATATTATTGCACCAATAATATATTAAAACTTATAGTATAATAAGACGAAATAGTGAATACTTAAAATTTGATTTATTGAAATGTGACCAGGGTAAAAGTAAAAATGATACTGGATATATAAATCGAGACAACCATTTCAAATACTTCAAGCCGTGTGTTCCTTTAACATATTGAGAAATCAAAAGAATTCGGGACTAGCGCCCATTTTTTGGGACTAGTGACAATTATTTTTGGGACGTCACTTTTGACAGGGTGACTAGTTCCGGACCAGTGGCTAAAAACATTATTTGTACAGCCCTGGGTATGTACCACATGTTTAATTCTGATTGGTCAGCGAACCTCTTATCTCATATATAACGCCTTGTCAGTATGCATCTGCATGTGTGAGATTATACTTAACTGTTAAACCTTCCAATTATTGTATGTGGCGTCTCACCAGCATGTATTAGAATACATAGGCAAGTCCGCTATATACAATAAACACATGGTTGCGTTCTCATATGCTTTTTATATAAAATGAGACACATAAGATTCTCATATAAAACCTGCCATGTGATATTTATGTAAAAAGAGTTTAATATTGTTTTCATGTGAGAATAAATTCATAACAGCCTCATTTTTAAAACACACCCATTTTCATATGATTCTCATGAAACAATGTTTTTAAACATTCATATGATTCCTATATGATATATGACATGATTTATATTCGAATCAGGTAGCGCTCCTTTCATATACGTAATTATATGTGGCAAAATTGGTCGTTTATGTATTTTCAGACTTGATGATTGTGTAAACGTCTTGCTAATAGTATACACAATACAGATGAATCTTCTCCCGCCTAACGAATCACATAGACTGACTCATAGGTAATTGCTTAGATATTGTCCACATGTATGTGTTTACAATTGATGATTCTGTAACGTTTGATAGATAGGCCTGACAATTAAATGACTCTCACAGATATGTACCACATGTGCATCTCTAGAACTAATGACGCTGGTAATCTGTTAATCAAATATCTGAATTACACGGCGCCTTGTCAGTATATTAACAGTATCCACACGTGTTTGTTTATATGTAAGTGTTGTATGAACAATTAGCACACATGTGGCACTTAAACGGTGTCTAACTAGTATATTTCTGCATATGTGTGTTTAGACTGGATGAGTGTTTGAATCTCTTATCACACCCGGACACTTAGTTTGTATCATCGTATGTCTGCTCAGCGCTGATGCGTGTGCGAGTCTCTTATCACACACTTGACACATATATGGCTTTTCTCCTGTATGTATTCGCATGTGATTGTTGAGATCTGCTAAGTGTATGAATCACTTAGCACACAACTGACACTTAAATGGATGCTCATCCGTATGTGTCAGCATGTTAACGCTGAGGTGTGATGATCCTGTGAATTTCTCATTACACACCTGACACATTTAAAAATGGCTTATCACTCGTATGTATCCGCATATGTCTGCTGAGGTGTGATGATCGTGTGAATCTCTTTTCACACATCTGACACTTAAATGGCTTCTCACCCGTATGTTTCTTCATGTGTCCGCTGAGATCTGATGATCGTGCGAATCTCTTATCACACGCCTGACACTTAAATGGCTTCTCACCCGTATGTATCCGCCTGTGTACGCTGAAGTATGATGATTTATTGAATATCTTATCACACACCGGACACTTAAATGGCTTATCACCCGTATGTATCCGCATGTGTCTGCTGAGGTGTGATGATTGATTGAATATCTTATCACACACCGGACACTTAAATGGCTTATCACCCGTATGTATCCGCCTGAGTACCCTGAGGTGTAATGATTGATTAAATATCTTATCACACACCGGGCACTTAAATGGCTTAACACCTGTATGTATCTGCATGTGTCTGCTGAGGTGTGATGATTGATTGAATATCTTATCACACACCTGGCACTTAAATGGCTTCTCACCCGTATGTATCCGCCTGTGTACGCTGAGGTATGATGATTGATTGAATCTCTTATCACACACCGGACACTTGAATGGCTTTTCAATCGTATGTATCCGCCTGTGTACCCTGAGGTGTGATGATTGGATGAATCTCTTATCACACACCGGACACTTAAATGGCTTATCACCCGTATGTGTCCGCCTGTGTACCCTGAGGTGTGATGATTGGATGAATCTCGTATCACACACCTGGCACTTAAATGGCTTATCACCTGTATGCATCTGCATGTGTCTGCTGAGGTGTGATGATTGATTGAATATCTTATCACACACCGGACACTTAAATGGCTTATCATCCGTATGTATCCGCCTGTGTACGCTGAGGTTTGATGATTGATTGAATCTCTTAGCACACACCTGGCACTTAAATGGCTTATCACCTGTATGTATCCGCCTGTGTACCCTAAGAGCTGATGATTGGATGAATCTCTTATCACACACCTGGCACTTAAATGACTTCTCACCTGTATGTATCCGCATGTGTCTGCTGAGATCTGATGATCGTGCGAATCTCTTATCACACTCCCGACACGTAAATGCCTTCTCATCACTACGCAGCTCCATGTCTGTGTTTATACTTATAGCGTTGTACAACTGACACATCAATGGCTTCTCATCAGTAGCTATTATGATGCATTTATACTTAATGTTAGTGACAGCCCATCGCACAACTGATATTGAATCGTGTCTTTTCAGTATGTGTCAGCATTTGTGAGATTGGTGAATGTCTAAATATTTCTCATTCAGATGCCTATTCATAGGTGATCTAAACCTGTTGATGGAGTAAGGAATACACGTTATATTGTTTATCTGGCACAGGACGTTTTAGCCTTCCTCTACCGAATGATGCTCTTGTTCTAATTATTAATACTGTAAATAGTCACCGTTGGTACACTTGAATCGCGCCATATAAGAATAAGCATCAGAACATTTATTATAATATATGTTTTACACCAATGGCAGATTCATCGCACTTTCATGAAGACCATGAAATCTGTTTTGTATTTCTCTCATGCACGGTTCTATATAGTCGTTTATATTAATCTTTTCATACACGTACTGCACATACATGTCCAGAATGGCCGTTTTAGTTATCTGCAAAATTAAAACATAAACATATTGGCTTTGGTATTATATCTAATATAACATTTTGTAAAAATTACATTCCCAATGCATTTCTTCTTACAATAGGGATACATGTATAATCCCTATACTAAATATAACAGGATTAATAGTGGTGTCAATACTTCTTGATAGATTTTATAATAAAAAGGAACATTTACGGAATTACTAAATGATCAAAAAAAATAAAATATATAATAGTCTACATTAATAAGTTAAAAGAAGGAACAGAAATAGATCGGCGAAACAGGGCTGCCAAAACATTGGAACAAAAACCGCTCAGACGTTTAAAAAAAATTAAAGCACGCGAACCGATTTTAGCGTACTATAACTTGATTTTCACAAACAAATGTAAATAGAAAGTCTTCATAACTCTTACGCAAAGTATAATCAATTTACACAAAGTGATACATAGAAGGAGTCGCTAGCTCCTGACACTTGCTATTTCAGTTAGGAGGACCAATCAAAGAAGCCAGAGATATATTGCTACTACTTCAACAGTTGTTATGTCACTTAAGGAACTAATTATTTCCTTAGGTGTGAATATATATAAATTATGTTAATATGCTATCTTATATATTCAGTCAAGAGTATTACACCAGGTTTTCATATTAATATACAATATGAAAACCCGGCTCACACTGATTATTCCCATGATTTGACACTTGTAAATACTCTACTTTGTATCGCTGACTATGAAGTGTTACATGACCAATGCAGGAACTAGCTGATGAACTATGAAAATAAACCTGTTAAATCATGAACATAAATTGTTTTAAATAAGATTTGATGAAAAAGCCGGAGAATCCGAAATTTATCCGGAGATTTGGCAGGCCTGGTGAAAGCACATTTTTCCTATTATACCCTGTGGAACACCTAGTGTTGACAGCACATGTCGATTTATTCTAGTTCTCTTACCACCACAGTAGTGTTTAGATCAAGATGTTGCAATTTAGTAAATGGAGTCATACATAAAAAGGGGAAGTAACAAAAATTAATTGTTTTCGGGTGTTTATCATGATAAATGTTATAGGCAAAGAACGGCACTATACACACATATTAAACATTGTGGACACTTTGTAGTATGTCTAAGTCTTTTTAGCATTTTGATTTATTTGTTGGTGTTATAATGAAATGTTTAAGAAGCAAGAACGAATACTGAAAACAAAACTACTTTATATCTTTTCTAAAACAGGCTGGCCATACACAGGGCAACACATGTTAGTTGTTTAACAACTTTATACTGGATATATGTATCATTGATATCGATCAGTAAAGATCGAACGGTAGATTAGAGAGAAAACTTTGGTTTTAAAAGCTTTTTTAATGGATAAGGAAATTAATGAAATGCAATAGAATATATAATAAATGGATATAATTCAAGTGAATCGTTCATTAATATCGGGAAAACCTACATAAATTCGAGATGATTTATCGAACGCCTGCACAATCGGGAATCGTCAGCCTTATCCTCTCTAGGTATGAAACCACTAATTTTTTTCCCCATAGACACTAATGTTAAAGTGTCACATGTTAATGATTTGCTGCAAATTCAACTCAAGTATGGATAATGCAGCAGTGTAATGTTCATATAGAAAACTAATGTTCCACTTGAAAAATCAACAGAAAACGTGGGGTCACAAGACATGTAAGAAAGTTTTTGTTTGTTTACTAAACAGGTCAAGGGTACAGCTGTTTTCATTGATCGACTGTTTTCATTGCTCACAAAGTGTAAGCATAGAGTCGAAATTTCGAAACTGTTCATCAGTGATCCAGTAAAACATATTAATACGCTTCTTATACATACAACCACAAAATCGAATAGAAATTGGCAGTTTTCCCCTATTTATAATGTCCATTTTCATCAAAAAAGGAGGGATTACTTTTTATTATAGGAACTACAGGTTTACATGTAATTAGTGGTGATAAACCTCTATGCTGGCGGTGCGGTTCCCGGCCTTGAGTTATAATGCGGTGTAAAAGGACCCTGAGTAAATGTAAATGGACAATGATTATTACAAGAGGACGTTGGCTTCAAGGCCAAGATAATTACCCCCACCCCATACACAAACACTACCCTCCGCACCACGTCCGAAACATAGCATGTCATAGGTAGGTAATTAGTGTGTTACGTACTGATAATGATCAATAATTCTTAGTAGGGTAGCTGATTAGCCTCCGCTCATTAAAGGATAATCTACTGTGTTTATTGCTTTCCTCTTATGGTTTTATGGCATCCTCATAAGGTCTGCCTACTTTAATCGGGAGTCATAAATCACTATGACCCTCCACCCCACGTAGTGTTGACATGAAAATTGCAAATTTCCAATCATATAATAAATTATAAACAAATTATATTTAGAGTTATTAACATCACCTGAAAACTAATTGATTTAGAAACTCAACGTTAAAAGCATGATTTACTACAAATATAAACCCATATAGACACAGTGTATTATGCATTTAAACGGTATTCTTAAAATCATGTAATCGCATTTTATAAATCACGAGATGACATAACGTTTCAGCTTCCATTGAAGATTTTTGTATCAACTCAGGGAGTTAAGTATATTTGCTCCCCGATACTTACTCCCTGGTTTATGCTTCCATTAACAGCTGAACGTTTTTTTGTCTATTTCACATTTTTTCACACTGCTAGCCCCAGTTTTGTAATCGCTTCACTACAGATCATTTAACCGCTTAACTACAAATCACTAGTTAATACACGGCATAAAATAGTCAAAGTCATATCATATCAATCAATGGAAAGCATAAACAATAAATGCAATACTGACTCTATTATTGATGAGCTTTCAAATAGGGATGATGCAAAAATTTGTTTTCCGCAATTGTCAATTACAACATACCCACTGTAACGGAAGTTAATAGGGAACATAACAGGATCCATGAAAGCACCATTTTTCATATTTTATCCTTTGGATTATCCAGTGCTGACAAAAAGTGTTGATTTCTTCTAGTTTTCTTACCACAACAGTATTGTGCTGATTGCTGCTCGAGAAGTTTAAATATAGTAAATGGAGTCTTACAAAGAAGGGGAAGTAACACAAATTATTACCTAACTCTCTATATAAATGGTTATTAGTCATTTCTGACTGTTTCCCGCTCTTGAGGTCACAGGGGTGAAACAGTTTGACTGTTGCCCTCCTGACAATGAACTGTTTCAGGCGCGATCTGAATGCGCAAAGATATGAACGATCTGAATGCGCGAAAACTTATCCCGTCGGGATAACACAATTAACATCGAATGAATGATTTCCGTATTTCTAACCCAGCAGTTAAATAATCTATTTATTACATTTTATATAAGTTATTTTTTCATATAACATGGCTTTTGAGAGTGCAATAAATCCATGACGTATTTCTCGTAATACACTAGTATATTACAGATGCAAATGAGGACCGAATCACTGTGTTTGTATACTGTAAAACATTGAATCCCAATTGTTTGCATGGTATATCATACTATACGTTCAGAAAATGCTAAATTTGGTTTAAGGTGTCGCATTATTTGTAGGGCGAACGCATTTACAGCCGAGTAACGTAGCGACGTCATGTAAACAACAAAACGACGTCATGACTTCTCTTAAAATTACAAGGTGGGGGATCACATGGTTTCATAATGACGTCACCGACGGTAAAACTACCCGCTTCGAAGTAAGATTTTCTTTATATTTTCTTTATTACTTCACGCATTTTCATGTAATATAGCCCAAAGTATCCGGAATTTTCTGCACTTTATTCGCTAACTTTGATTATAGATGAATGTCCTATATATCTTTGTTTAATCCGCCCCTGGATGCATTAAACAATAATTATGTATATCACACAATCATAATAAACTGCGTAATACAACACATGAACAGTAAAAAGTATTTGAACCATTTTTGAAACGAATTGCAACGATTAACTTATTTGCAGCGAAAAACATAATAAAATCACTTATCGAAGTATCGAACATAAGTTTAACAAAGCAAAATAGCCCATCCAAGAGACCGAAAT
>JAWPHD010020318.1:0-32288 GCA_037043455.1 Cyrtodaria siliqua | reverse complement strand
TAACCGAAGAGGAGAAATATTTATTTTAAGTGTTTTTGTTAAAAAACTCATGTAAATTTGCATTTAATACCATTCTTTGAAATGCGAAATAAGGGCCTATTAGTAATTGTTGGAGATACTACGTTATTACGTATCAAAGATCCGTTATTAATAACAGACGGACGGTTAATAGGGGTTCAAAACTCATCACGAGTGTCTAATTCAAGAACACAAGGAAACGCTAAGGAAAATCCTATTAAGATGGGCCAAAATGTCGGTGAACACAAAACCTTCAACATGTTATAAGTAACACGTGTTAAAGGTTGAAACTGGAAATGAAAGTCATACATGTGGGATGTAAAAATAGCAATATTGATTGGATGTACGGGGAGACTTTTTACGGCCGAAACACGGCACAAACAACACTATTGTGATAATAAAAATAAGTATAAAAGTCGAACCGGAATGCAGCTTTCACAGAACACAGTAAACCAAAAATCTCACCAAAAGACAAACATGAATTGAAGTTTGTTTTGCCTTTCGTCTTCCCCAGGTGATATGCGTGGAAACAACATTATCTTCAGTAGACTGAACTGGGGTATATGCATTAGTCCTCCCTAGTTCAAGAGATAAAACATGGACGTAATGTAGGCGTCAACAATAATAACATTACGAGGGTGCTTCAAAACGTTCTGTCACTAGGCATATATCCTTTGAACTGGATATTACACTGAGATAAAGTGGTGTATTTATAGTACTACTGGGTTCGCTTTCTTAAATTCCGCAACAAAAATGAAAAATGTCCGGTTATTTATACCCCTGAATTACCTCCCCCTAACACACCTTTTGGATACTGGCATCTCTGAAAATGTCCTTGTTACAAAACGTTTTAAAACATATTTGAATAATTCTATGCTTTTAAATTTTTCTTGTACGCCATCTGTTGTTATTTGCCCATAATCCATGAAAATGACTGTCGAGAATTCGGAAAGGTCTTGCTGAAAACCAGATATGATATGAATGAATGCACATCCCTTAATTTTAGCAGAAATAACACTGATTTTCTTCATTTTGTTTACAGAAATGTTATCATATCTTTTAAATGTCGTAGTTATTCTGATAGTATCAATAAGTTTTCATATTTATTTACAAATCCTAATCCTTCAGTGTTTAAAGTTCATATTCAACACATTATTGTAGAATTTTTACAATGTTTACTGAAAATACTGATCATCCAAAAACGCTATTTCAGAAGACTGCCCTTCCATTTAATGTCCATTTATCATTAAATTAATTTTACACGTTAGCTTAAAATGTTAATTTCTAAGACAATGCCTTTTCATCTACCATTCTTAAATTCTGAATCGTGTAATGTACAGATGTAACTGATAATGTATGAGAAATGTCAAAGGTCTTCGACAAGTACTTAAAGGAAAAGAGGTATTTAAAAAAGTAACAATTAACATACCTGAATAAACTCAGGACGAAAATGCCTCAGTATGTATAAGTGATGTGTATTAAAGGGAATGTAGCGCCACAGCCAAACCATCTTTATAATTGAGAGTTCTGAACAAAATGAATAAAGGTGAAAGAATTATCAAAATCGGATAATAAACAAAGAAGATATGATCATTTGAAGTTTCTGTTGAAACGGATATGGAAGCGGCCATTTTGAGAGCTAAGACATCACGGTTCTAAATGACCATATATGGAATTTTTATAAATATGAAAATTTACTGATTTATAGGGAAAAAATGACAGCAACTGTAAGAAAAATATGTAATACTTAATGGCAATAATGCTTTATATGACCAGTAAAAATATTCGTTCATTTGCAGTGATTTTCTTCATTTTAAATGATTTAAATGATATTTATCAATATTCCATATATGGTTATATGGAACTATGACATCATAGTTCTAAAAATGGCGGCTCCCATATTCGTTTTAGAACAACCTTTAAATGGTCATATCTTTTTTGTTTATCATCCGATTTTGATAATTCTTTCACCTTTTCCCAAGTTTTTTCAGAACTCTCAATAACAGAGCTTGTTTGGCTATGTCGCTACATTCCCTTTAAATGTTCCATAACTTTCGTCACACAAAATATACAGTATTCATTTTACCATCAATGGAATGATATTGAAATTCTCTTTCATTTGATACCAAACATCAACACTCACAATATGCATATAATTGTTAAAACGCGTTAGTGACAGAACTTATTGAATGACCCTCGTATTAGCTGCTTTATTAGCAGAAACCAAAAAAAAAAAATAATTATATTAGGATTTTCTTGAATTCCCGATTTTCCAGAAAATATAGATTTCGGAGGAAGTAACGAGGGGTTAGCATTATACAATGTTATAAGGGTATTTCCCCTTTCATACTATGTCTATTATTTTAGGAACTGATTTTTCCAAGTAGACAAGGAGTTAGGGTCCGCATGTTCTCTACGACACCATTTAATACTAATATCGTCAATGGATTGGGCGATCTCAGCACGATATGCATTAAAATCAATCATTAATGGTAATCTAAGTAGTATAGATAGTGAGTGTACCAGAGCAGTTTTTCTGCCTCGCGACAAACAATCAAACAGTTATCCAGCTGCCCCAACAAAAATGCAAGCACCAAATGGTGACGGCATATTTGATATCAGACACCTTTTACAACTTTACAAACTGCTTAATCGCCCTCCGCTTTGAAAAACTTTACCCATACCCCCACTATCTATTGAACCTTAGTTAATCGCCCTCCGCTTAGGAAGAACTTTGCCCAAACCCTCACTATCTATTATGTTTTTAACAACTAAAACATTTGCAAATTATTAAGCAAAGAACCGGACAGTAGTCTTATTCATCGCTGTACATATCGTATTTTATCATGGAGTATTTTATTTTCCTACACTTTGCTATTTTGTATTTTAGTTCAAGAAGCTCTTTCCTGTTTTTATTCAGCTCACGTTCATAATTATCCATTTCAGCCAGCAATCGTCTTTGCTTATTGACTTTTGCTTTTTTGGTGTCTATAAAATCATCACGAACTATCTCATATTCTACTTGGAGTTGCTTGCCTTTTATCAATTCTCTTCTGTATTTATGTTTTCAGTTGTTAAGTTTTTCGCAGACCTTTTTTAATCTTTCTTGTTCCATATATAATATTACTATACATAATTTAAGTCCTTATTTAATATTTTCAATATCCTTAAATGAGACCCAACTATTGAAATCGTCATTGTAACCCTTCCATTTAATCAATGCTTGTTTCTTTTTGTAATCACGTCGTATTACTTTTTCAATCCTGAATATTTCTTGCTTTGCTTTTATCATTTCTAATTCATAAAAGCTTCCATCAATGGTTTGGTTGTTTAAATCTTTTATTTTGTTTGTCACAGGATTTGTATTTTGAATTTCATCAACAACAAATATTTCTGCAGTCCAATTTGGAGGTTTAACCTATCTCAAACGTTATATTTGCTGATTCTAACAGTATCCCCTATTTTACACTTTGGCTTAATTTGATTACTTCTCATTTTCCCATAGAAGTTGAAATACACCATTCCTTTATTCTTTTCATCACTTGCTTCAGTCGGTACTATTTTAATACTCCGATATTTTGTATTATTGTACTTATCAACCATCACCTGTAGCACGTCTAAATATGTATTTGTATTGTTTGCTGTGAAATATTTCCACATCCTCTCTTTTAATGTTCTATTAAACCGTTCAATTACTACAGCTTTTCCAAAATTAAACGTGTGGTACATTTCGATATTATTATCAACAAGGAACTGCTTGAATATTTTATTGTAAAGTTCTACTCCCTGGTCAACCCGCAGCAATTTACATTGTCTTCCCATACTTACTTACTTACTTTTTGGAACGCTTTGGTAATTTCTAAACCAGTTTTATTTGGAACCGGCACTACCCAAGCAAATTTACTAAATACATCAATAACAGTAAGCAAGTATTTAGTACCTTTATTATACTTTGAAAACGATTGCATATCAACCAAGTCAGCAGACTATATTTTATCATTTTCATTAACACGGCGTTGAGTGAACTTTCATTGTATAGGCTTGTGAAGTTCATCTGCTAACTTGTCAGTCCATATCAACGCCTTTTCTCGTTTTTTGATGCTCCAAGACCAAGTTTGTATTTAGTACTAATAACCGGCTTAACAATTAAAGTCTTAGCGAGTTTTTCCCCAAGTGATTTAGACTTAGTTGTTTTTAAACCGGTCAGCATGCTTTTATCGCACATTGATTTATTACTAGGATTTTCGTCATAACAATAATCATGTTCTTTGCAAAAAGCATCTAACTCATTTGTCGGTTCTCCGCTATCAAGTGGGTTACCCGGGCCGCAATATTTATAACCAGGAATTGTTAACCCTTTTTTAGGTAATAAAGGAAGTAACACTTTATGAATATCAGTATTTCCACCTTGTGTACTTTTAACAAACTGTGTTTGACTGTCCTTCTTGAATGCTACTTTCACTGTCCGATCTTTTTATATTTCTTTAACTGCACAATAGTGTTGTTTGTGCCGTGTGGCGACCGTAAAAGGTCTCCCCGTACATCCAATCAATATTGTTACTTTTACATCCTACAGGGATTCTATGACATTCATTGATCCAGTTTTTCCTTAAACACGTGTGTTTCATATATTACTTTTGCCTTCTTGTTTGTCTGTTTGCGTGTTTGTTTCTGTGTTTTGTGGTTGACTGTCCTCCTTGAATGCTACTTTCCATGTCCGATCTTTTTATATTTCCTTAGTAATTCCACAAGATACACAAATTGCTTTTAACATTCTTCTACCATTTTTTGCCAACATGTACTGAGGATTAACATTTTCAGTAACCATCTTTTCTTTAATACAGTAACTCATATTTAAATAAGATTAGACTAAACTTTATTTACAAAATATGATTTTATAATGTTTTCATTTTTTACTGGCTTGTAAGGTTTTAGTATTTTATAAAGTACATCATAAATCGTATGTCCATCTTGTAACTTTTTAATGAAGAATATACAGAAATATCCACCTACTTGTATTATTTTGATACTGAATATTGTTGTATTTTACGTTGGACGTGTACGTTAAAACTTCTTTTGGTGGACTTAAGCCAAACGAATCGAAGTAATAATTATCATAGTAACAAGTTCAGTGTGTACCAGGTCCAGTATGATCATCACGATTAATAATACCAGATTTTTGTTTATTTTGTTTCATCGGTAATTTGTTTTTGCTAAAAACTCCTCTAAAGTTTTGAATACCTAACTGCTTGACCCATTTCATTTTATCTAAGTTAGAGATATGCTCGTTCTTAAAAACTATTTTGTTTACGGATACTTCTATATGGCCTTATTTGTGAATCTACTTGTAAAGAAAGATACAAATATCGGACAGGAAAAGCAGCATTCAAGGACGACAGTCAACCACAAAACACAAAAACAAACACGCAAACAGACAAACGAGAAGGTAAAAGTAATAAAAAAGGCAAACGACATCACAAACACAAAAGGGTTGACAATAGGGCTACCGTCTTGGAACGGTCAGTGGCAACAAAGGCCACTGGGGGTTTAAACCGGTTCTAGTGTTCACCAAATCTCACACTTACCCTACTGTCATCCCATTAAAACAGGACAGTGTAAATAAAGAAATCCATTTCCACGATCAACTCTGAGGCCTTTTCCTTTTTTACCTGTTTGCAAACCTTTTCCAGTTAAACCACTAATAAGATATCCAATCAATGGAATGTTTAATGATGCGAGCAGTCCAAGAAATCCTCCATCTTGTCGTTGTTGCTTTGTCAAGGTAATAGGACAACAACCTTTAGACTTTATTATCCTGTTTTTTTGTGCAAGTGTTAATTTATTTGATCCGAGAAGTGCTTGTTTTTTGCCACTAGGAATATTGTCCATCCCATTTCTGAATAGTTTACCAATTCCAGAACTTGCTAAGCCACTTAGTGCTCCTGTTGCCAGAGGCCCTAATATTTTTTACCGAAAAAACTTGCTAATGCTAAAAAAGGTTTAATAAATATAAAAATAAAAAAGATAACGAGTGCTTTAGATGGTGTCATTTGGCTTATAAATTTCCTGTTTAAAAAGATCTTCAAAGAATAACAAAGTACAAAAATCATATTGGTGATCTTGATTACAAGGGAGTAACATTCCTGTTACAATACAACAAATCCCAAAAAATAGAAAAACAAAACAACATTTGTTTTAACATATTTGGATATGAAAATAATCAAGTATGCCCTTTGTAAATATCAAAAAATAAAGCAGAGTAAACATGTGATATGCTTTTGATCACCAGTGCTTTAAATTAGAAAGGGTGCTAAAAACATAGCCTGTTTGTCTTTCACTTAACGGAAAACAAGCAGTAGAGATGCCAAACAAAGATGAAAAGGTTTATTTTAAAAACTACGACAGGCAGCTAATGGTTCCGTTTGTTATATATGCTGATTTTGAAGCAGTAACCGAAAGTATTTCTTCAGCTTTTAAGAATCCTAAAGAATCATACCCGGAAGCATACCAGTAACATACTGATTGCGGCTATGGGTATAAGGTTGTTTGTTGTTATGATGATCAATAATCAAAAACAGTTGTAACGTACAGAGGACCGAATGCTGTTTACAAGTTTTTAGAAAATATTATAGAAGAAGAAAAGTGGTTCAAGAAAACCATGAATGCACATTTTAAGAAAGAGTTGGTGATGTTTTCGGAAGAAGAAACTAAATTCCAAAAATCTAAATCATGTCATATTTGTGGTAATGGTTTTGTAACAACTCTCAAAAAAAGGTGACGTGGGTTGTACCGCATATAAAAACTCTATTAGAAAAGTTAGAGATCATTTTCATATAACTGGAAAGTAAAGGGGAAGCGCTCTCGACACATGTAATATTAATTTCAGGCTGACTAAAAGAATACCTGTTGTGTTTCATAACTTGAGAGGATATGAATCTCACTTTAAAATGCAACACATCAGAAAGTTTAAACAAAACATAAATGTTAAACCAAATAACATGGAAAAGTATATGGCTTTTATGTTAGTACAACGTTTGGTGTTTATTGACAGTTTTCAGTTTATGTCTCAATCATTAGAAAATTTAGTAAAAAACATCCCCTCGTTTCAATACACCTCGCAAGAATACTTTGATGACAAGCTAGAATTAATAAAAATAAAAAGTGTTTATCCTGATGATTACACATGAACAGTTTTGAACGTTTTAAGGAAACTAAATTACCTAGCAAAAATAACTTTTATTCTCAATTAAATGATGAGCACATTTCAGATGCAGATTACGATCATGCTAAAAAAAATATGGAAAACATTCAAGATTAAAAATATGGGAGAATATCATGATCTATATCTCAAGACTGATGTGTTGCTGCTTGCAGATGTTTTTGAAAACTTTAGAAAAAAGTGTATTGAGTATTACAAATTAGATCCTTGTCATTACTTCAGTAGTCCTGGTTTAGCCTGGGATGCATGTTTAAAAATGACTGGAATTAAGCTTGACTTAATCACTGATATTGATCAATATTTGTTTGTGGAAAAAGGATTAAGAGGTGGTACGAGTTATATTGTAAACAGCTATGCAAAGGCTAACAATAAATATATGAAAAACTACGACAAGAAAAAAGAAAGCAAGTTGATGCTAATAACGTGTATGGATGGGCTATGTGCCAACCACTACCTACTGTTAAATTTAAGTGGGTTGATAAGTTTGAAAAAGGAAAATCGAATTCCCTTGTTGAGTGTGATATCGTGTGTCCCAAGAAACTGCATGACTCACATAATGATTATCCTCTTGCCCCAGAAAGTTTAAATATAAAAGATGAGTGGTTGTCAGTTTAAAACAAAAGTTTAAATTGGGATATTGCAATGTTAATAAACTTGTTACGACGTTGAAAAATAAAGAAAAGTATGTCTTGCATTTTAAAACTTAGAATTGTATAAAATGCTTGGATTGAAGGTAACAAAAATACACCGAATACTACAGTTCGACGAATCAAAGTGGTTAAATGAGATATAGGGTCCTATAGAAACCACAGCGTCCGAATGCAATGTCATCGTAGGTGCGCACTGTACTGCAAACAAAGACTTGATAATACAATGAAAGAGACACAAATAAACAGTGGTGATGACAGGGTTACCGACATGGAACGGTCAGTAGGCAATAAGGCCTACTGGTTAGCTTGAATCGATTTTATATGCGCACAATCCTCGCTATTATCCTGTCCTCTGCGCCCAAATAGACAAGACAGTGTAAACAAAACTACATCCCATCAAAAGGAATTCTCAATCAATAAAGTCCACATCCAGCGAAACTAACTAAAGAAACACATACAAAATAATAAACATCTCAGGCTGTATCCAGAATCGTACTGAACAACCATAGTAGTTGCAGCTAAAGAGAAAACCAATCTAGCGTACGACTAGAAAACCTGAGGGACGAAAGCTCATGCACCCACCTCCCTTAGGTGAGGTTTCAGTAGGTACAATTATAGAGAGGTAGTCCAGTCATCGCACAAGTGAAAAGTGAAGCGTAATGACTGAATGTAGAGGGGTCAATCATACATAGACTTTAATACTGCCAAGAGAATAGTTGGTAAAAATGCTTTTGAAAAAGATTTCTTGAAACTAACGAACAATTCAGTTTTTGGTAAAACTATGGAAAATTTGAGAAAAATAATTAATGTTAAATTAACTCACGACGAGGAGGTCCTTTTAAAATATTATGCAAGACCTTTATTTATTTCTTGTAAAATGTGTAATGAAAATTTATTTGCCATAAACAGAATAAAAGAACGATTAGTTTTAAATCGTCCTGTTATGTTGGCATGTGTATTTTAGACTTGTAAAATATTTGATGTATGATTTTCATTACAATTATATCAAAAACAAATACGATAAAAAAGCTAAATTAGTATTTACTGACACTGATTCCTTGTGCTACGAAATAAAGGCAAAATATGTGTATGCAGACTTTTACAAGGATAAAGAACTGTTTGATAATTGTGATTATGACCCAAAAAGTAAGTTTCATTTTAATGATAATATAAAGGTTATTGGCAAGATGAAAGATGAAACTTGTGGTATATCTATGTTGAATTTGTTGGACTGCGAAACTATATTCGTATATGTTATATAATGAGGTTAGTACAAAAAATGCAAGTGTGCTAAAAAGTGTGTTGTTAAAAATAAATATAACGCATGATAACTGCAAAAATATTTTACTCACAGCAACGGAAGCTCATCACAAGATGAAAGTTATCAGATCTAACAAACACAAGCTGAACAGCTACGAACTCAATAAAGTTGAGTTTGTCAGATTATGATGATAAAAGGTACATACTAGATAATGGGCAAGATACATTGACGTATAAGTAAATTCCATGATATATACAGCGATGATGAAGACTACTGTGCGGTTCCGTCTGACTTTACTTAAATAATTTGTAAATGTTTTAGTTATTACAAAAATTAATAGATAGTGGAGGTATGGGTAAAGTTTTTCCTAAGCGGAGGGCGAGTATGGAGTTTGTACAGTTGTAAAAGGTATCTGATATCAAATATGCCGTCACCATTTGGTACTTGCATTTTTGTTGTGGCAGCTGGAGGCAACTGATAACTGTTGATTGTTTGTCGCAAGGGATGAAAACTGCGCTGGTACCCTCACTATCTACACTACTAATCTATACTTCTGACCTTTAGAAAACAAATGCCGAATACGTTTATCTGCAATATCAAAATTACCAGTGATGACGTGACGGGGCATAGCAAAATTTTGATATATTACATGCACTGTCTTTAGGGCTGTTATTCGCTATGTCAAGGTCAGAAACTATTTTGAAGGTTGTATATAGTGTGGAAAACTCTTAAGTACTTATAGATGAAAAATTAATACTGTTTAACTTTATCTTTAACGACAATATATTAAGCGATTTGAGATGTCTGTAGTACTGGCACTAGAATTGGAAATAAGACGGGCTTTATAAGGCTGTTTGTGTAATTTAGGAATCCAGTACCTAGTTGAAAGTTCTTCTTGCTGTTCGTCTACCCAGCTTCGAAAGCATTGCATCGAGTAATATGCGTGGAAATAACATCATAATCAGTATATTGAACTGGGTAAGAGTGAGGAATGGTACACTCTAGAACCTGGTTTAAACCCAATCCAACTGTTTGCCACTGAACATTCCAAGGCGGTATTGTCAACCCTTTTGTGTTTGTGATCTCATGTCTTGTCATTTATTCATCTTCATAATTGCTGTTGACTGTGGTCCTTAATTGATACATTTCCTGTTGGACTTTTACATCTACGTTAAGTGCTCTCGAGTTTCAGAGATAAAACACTGACGTAATGTGGTCGTCAAAGTATAATTGCATTACTAGCTGCTTTATCAGCAGGAACAGAAACAATTGGTTATGAAATACTTGGATTCCGGATTTTAAAGGGAATGTAGCGACACAGAAAAATTATTGAGAGTTCTGAAAAACTTGAGAAAAGGTGAAAGAACTATCAAAATCGGATGATAAACAAGAAAGATATGACCATTATATGGGAGAAATATGGGAGCCGCCATTTTTAAAACTATGACATCATAGTTCCATATTACCATATATGGAATATTAATAAATATCATTTAAAACGAAGAAAATCACTGCAAATGAATGCATTTTTTACTGGTCATATAAAGCATTATTGCCATTAAGTATTACATATTTTTCATACAGCTGCTGTCATTTTTTCCCTAAATATCAGTTAGTTTTCCTATTTATAAATATTCAATATATGGTAATTTAGAACCGTGATGTAATAGCTTTCAAAATGGCCGCTGCCATATCCGTTTCAACAGAAACTTCAAGTGATCATATCTTCTTTGTTTATCGTCCGATTTTGATAATTCTTTCACCCTTATTCAAGTTTTTCAGAACTCTCAATAGTAAAGATGTTTGGCTGTGTCGCTACATTCCCTTTAATTACGAAATCAAAACTTCAGTCTCGGAGGAGGTAAAGAGGGTTTAGCTGTATAAAAGTGTTTATTATTTTAAAAATTAACTTTTTTCCAAAAAGAAAGGGAGTTTGCGTCCGTATGTTCTCTACGACACCATTTTATACCAAACCTCAATAGATTGGACGATCTGAGCACCTTTAGAAAATAAATTGCGTATATGTTCATCACTAATATCACATTACCAGTGCAAGGTCAGAAGCTATTGTGTTGTAATTAAAAATAATACACATATGTCTGAGTGTGTGTGTGTGTGTGTGCGTGTGTGTGTGTGGTGTTTTGTTGTTGTTTTTTAAACTTGTAGCATATATATAGGCCTTTGAAATTTAGTCTTGTTTAAATATTTAGGAATAGAATGAACAAGACGATTATCTCGAAAAATGCTTGGTGTGTCAATGAAATCAATACCCGTATTACCATATATTATTTTAAGAAAATGTTTAACGTGACCAAACTCCTTGGTAATATAGGGTATGAGAAAATGTATAACTTTGAATTATGGAAGCAGTGTTATATGTACGAATGAAAACATTGTTAGCTTGATTTCTTGATTGAAATAAAGGATTTTAATTTCTGAAAGGAGACGACTATATGTGATTTTTTTTCAAAACATGTGACCCAAGACGAGTTATTGAAACTTTTGAGAGGTTGTTAAAAATCCTGTTTTAATTATTGGAAGGAACACGGAAAGAAGTTGCCGAATAAAGAGTTGAAGGTGTAAGGCATAAGAAATGCACTGTTCTTATGTTGAATTTGCATGGATAGCTCAGAGTGTAACAGAAATGTAATACCATTTTGTGAAAAGCGAAATAAGTAATAATTAGTATTTATTAGAGATACGAGGTAGATTCGTATCAAAGATCGGTAAGAATAATATTTTATAACTGAGTGACGGTTAGAATACAACTCTACACTTAAGTGTCTAATTCTGATCACAAGAAAGATAAAGGAACCCCCTTTTAAACAGTATATTAGTAGGACGCTCAACAAGGTCACATAGTGGTACTACAATAAACGCCTAGGTACGCTTACTTAATGGTCTGATAAATACAAATGCTCTAGCTTACCAGGTCATCCTCTTTATCAGGTCAAAAGGTACACATCTGCATGATAAACGACTCTGCGTGATAAACGACTTATCATTTAGAACAATGCACTAGAAGATAAAAACACACTGTTAGTTTGTACTTTGACATCGTGAGGAACAATTTAATTTAATCGGGGTTACTGCAACATAGTTTATTACATAGGATATATGGTGCCTAGACATATTGTGCTGTTTAATACATATATTGTAACATATCTGCAATAAAATATTATTAAACTAAAATGTGAACTTCCTATCGTAACCCTGATCTTCTTTCCAAATATAAAAGTAATTTAAGAACTCTTCTTCTATGATGACGCGATTTACAAACTTCGTAAAATCTTGGTCATGGTCACTTTCATACTATCTTTGTTAAGCTTGTAAAAGGTTTATCAAAGAGGTTATCAACCTATCATTTTGCAACGTACTGCATGCTTGGTGGTGGACCCATTTACAGTTCGCCACTATGCTTTCCTCTTTAATTGTGCGATGACCGGGCAGGCTGTGGACCCTATGATGACGTCTATCTAAAGCCCAAAAGGACGGTGACGTTTGATGTTTTTCTGCAATATTGTCTTGTCGTGCCCACAATGGTTTGTTATCTTGTTGTTTTGGTTTCTGCCAAGTCAATGAGTACCTTATTTATGGCATTCTATGCTATTTTTTTGTATTTATATATACACGAGCATCTTTGTGTTTTACTTATATTGCCTATTAACGCTGCCTTGTTGGTTAGAGAATAGCTCATGGCGGGGATTTCTTTATTTTTATTGGGATGACAGTAGGGTAAGTGTGCAGTATGGTGCACCCTAGAACCTGGTTTAAACCTTCAACGTCCTTTTTTGCCACTGACCTTTCCAAGCCTATTGTCAACCCTTTTGTGTTTATTCATCTTTAAAGTTGTTCTTTGTTTATGTGTGTGGTTGTGGTTGACTGTCGTCCTTGAATGCTACTTTCCTGTTCGAGTTTTATATCTAAATGTCCTAGATCCAAAGCTCATTTACATTGAGATGCAAGCATGACGCATGGAATAAGAAACTTCACAACAGCTGGAGAAAAATAGTTGACTTAACTCCAACTGTTAAAACCGTATAAGTCGCTTCTTACTTCCATTCAGAGGCCACAATTCGTTGTCGTCTTGACAACACACGGGGCTTCTCTTGTAGAGCCTCTTATCAATATGTACTAAACCACTGTCGCTCCCATTATGTACTAAGCCTCTGTAAATCTCCGATTGTATTAAGCCTCTGTTAGGACCTTTATCGACTTTTAAAGTTCTCCAGCCATGTTTTGTTTCATGAACATGTTTATGTTTATTTAAATCGAAATCAATACACCACAATAGATATTTACAATTTGTACATTGCAATATCTGTGAAAAGCGAGAATAAGATTTTATTTGATGACGTAGAAAACTTTAAACAGGTAATTTAATCCACATTTAAATGTATTTATCAATTATCTGGCAATAGTTGTGCAGCTATACAATTCAGATTTACCTCATTTCCCCGTGCAGTCACGCAGTGGTAAAAGTAGTATCTACGTCATGCAAATAATACTTATTTTTACATACAACTTAGCAGCGGTTTTCAATTTTTGTTTCTCTCCGGGACTATCAAGAAATGTTCATATGATGTTTAAGAGTTAAATTTGTTAATTGATAATACTACAAGAAGGGTGGCCATTCATTTTTAAACACAACAGGCCTACTTTGCGGTTAATAGTGCAAGAATGTCGTTTCATTACTGCGTAGCTAACAGAGAAAACAAGTGTTTTTTTGTATTTCTAAGAATGTATCCATGTATAATTGATTGAATTGGATTTTATAGTCGCACCAACAGCTCAGGTCATATGGCGACTTTCCAGCTTCCATTGGTGGAGGAAGACCCCAGGTGCCCCTCCGGGCAATTTTCGTGCACGGGCGGGCACCTGGGTAGAACCACCGACGTTCTGCAAGCCAGCTGGATAGCTTCCTCATCCATATATAAACACAGTTAATATGTTCTGTAGTTAAATGGTATATTTTACTCTATAAGCAGGTATAAAAGTCGAACAGGACATTTAGCCTTCAATGACCATAGTTACAAAGAAGCACAGAAAAAATAAAACAAATACAAAGATGGACGTAAAATAGCTGCCGACAGAAAATAGCAATATATCTGGGTTGGAAATGGAAACAAAGTTTAACATAACAAGAGCATCAAGAATTGCAGGGCAATCCATAGTCACCCACCGGCCCAGACAAACATTTTCCAGACATTTTCTATGATGGAGGTCAAAGATCAAGGTCAAGGTCACAATGACCTTATTTTGATACGCGACACACCGCTTTCCCATGATAAATTCACATACCAAGTTTGATGTCTCTAAGTGTTATAGTTTTAGAAATACGATCCGGACAAGCATTTTCTATGACAGAGGTCAAGGTTACAATGACCTTATTTTGGTACGCGACACACCGCTATCCCAAGATTGTATTCACATACCAAGTTTGGTATCTCTAAGTGTTATAGTATTGAAAATACGGCCCGGACAAGCATTTTCTATGACAAAGTTCACAGGTCAAGGTCAAGTTCACAGTGACCATATTTTTGTACGCGACACACCACTATCCCAAGATGTATCCACATACCAAGTTTGGCATCTCAAAATCTTATAGTATTGAAAATATGACCCAGACAAGCATTTTCGTAAATTTTCTATGACAAAGGTCACAGGTCAAGGTCAAGGCCACTGTGACCTTTTTTGGGGTCGCGACACACCGCTATTCCAAACCTCTAAGTGTTATAGTATTGGACATATGGTCCGGACAAGCATTTTCTATGCATTCTCTATGACAGAGGTCACAGGTCAAGGTCAAGGTCACAATGTCAATATTTTGGTACGCGACACACCGCTATCCCAAGATGTATTCACGTACCAAGTTTGGTATCTCTAAGTGTTATAGTATTGAAAAAAGGTCCGGACAAGCATTTTCTATGACAGAGGTCACAGGTCAAGGTCACAATGACCTTATTTTGGTACGCGACACACCGCTATCCCAAGATGTATTCACATATCAAGTTTGGTATCTCTAAGTGTTATAGTATTGAAAATACGGTCCGGACAAGCATTTTCTATGACAGAGGTCACAGGTCAAGCACAATGACCTTATTCTGGTACGCCGACACATCGCTATTCCAAGTTGTATTCATATACCAAGTTTGTTATCTCTAAGTGTTATAGTATTGAAAATACGGTCCGGACAAGCATTTTCTATGACAAAGGTCACAGGTCAAGGTCAAGTTCACAGTGATCATATTTTTGTACGCGACACACCAGTATCCGAAGATGTATCCACATACCAAGTTTGGTATCTCAAAATCGTATAGTATTGAAAATATGGCCGGACAAGCATTTTCGTAACATTTTCTATGACAGAGGTCACAGGTCAAGGTCACTGTGACCTTTTTTGGGGTCGCGACACACCGCTATTCCAAACCTCTAAGTGTTATAGTATTGGAAATACGGTCCGGACAAGCATTTTCTATGCATTCTCTATGACAGAGGTCACAGGTCAAGGTCACAATGACGTTATTTTGGTACGCGACACACCGCTATCCCATGATGTATTCACGTACCAAGTTTGGTATCTCTAAGTGTTATAGTATTGAAAAAAGGTCCGGACAAGCGTTTTCTATGACAGAGGTCACAGGTCAAGGTCACAATGACCTTATTTTGGTACGCGACACACCGCTATCCCAAGCTGTATTCAAATACCAAGTTTAGTATATCTAAGTGTTATAGTATTGAACATACGGGTCAAGGTCAAGGTCACCAGGACTTTATTTTGGTACGCGACACACCACTATCCCAAGATGTATCCACATACCAAGTTTGATATCTCAGAGTCTTATAGTATTGAAAATATGGCCCGGACAAGCATTTTCGCAACATTTTCTATGACAGAGGTCACAGGTCAAGGTCAAGGTCACTGTGACTTTTTTTTGGTACGCGACACACCGCTATCTCAAGATGTATCCACATACCAAGTTTGGTATCTCAAAGTCTTATAGTATTGAAAATATGGCCCGGATAAGCATTTCGGAAGGACGGACGGACGGACGGATGGACAGGCTGCAAACCTATAGTCCCCCACCCCATCCCCCCCCAACCCCACCCCCCCACCCCACTCACCCCACCCCGGGACCGGTGGGGGACTAATAATCGATCAAGGTCAAGCGTGTTTAAACAATATTGAAAACAATAATGTTGTCAGGAAGACGTAAACACGCCACGACCGTTTTTTCCCCAATATTCCTAGACACGTTCTTCCCAATTTTTACCATCAGTTCTTCCTACCAAACATCAGGGTGGGCGACCTCGCTTCGCTCTGGTCAAATTCTTGACATGCGTTACATAGTGATTACATATTCACATTTGTAGCACTACGTGCTAGAAGTACACAACAGCACAGAAATACAAGTCACTTGTATGTAAAGGATGCGTGTGCGTTAGCATGTGCATTACAATACAGATAAACGTTTTTCTGCTACCATGTGTATTTATAAGAAAAACTCAAAGAAATTGTTCATTGCTACCTTACCATGTGCAATTATGAAAACCATGTAAGTGTCGCTGCCGTTCCGGCAGAGAATAAAAGGCACGATATATCATCACAAACACAAAATGGTTGACAATACAGCTACCGTCTTGGAACGGTCAATGGCAAAAGAGGCCGCTGGGGTTTAAATCAGGTTCCAGGGTGCACCAAACCTCGCACTTACCCTATTGTCATCCCAATAAAATGAGACAGTGTAAATAATGATATCCCCGCCAGGTTATATTCGCTAACAAACTAGGCAATATAAGTATAACACATAAATTAACATGTATATATAATATAAATAACAAAAGCCTAAAAGCCTAGAAGTACTCAATGACTTGGCAGAAGCCAGAGCTACGAGAGTTAAGGATACGACAATACAAGATTTAAGACAAACACCAAACGCTAAGTCCTTTGAGAATTTAGGTAGACGTCATTACTGTTATTTAAAATCCTCGACACAACCACAAGCTCTAGACAAACAAATGAGTTGAGAAACATAGACCCCATAAGAAGTACATCGGGGAACATCCCCATCTACGTCGGGATAATTAACAGTATCAAAAGTAAAATATTTTGTCCTGTCATAGATTTTACTAGTTATTTCATCATTTTCAATAGACAGATGTAAATCAAGAAAAGAAGCGACAGTATCAGTAATGTTCGCTTTGTTGAGATGAAGTTCTTAAAGATAGATAGTATTAACCATAGTAGAAAAGAAAGGATTGTCAATGTTTAATATGTCATCCAGATACCGAGAGGTGTCATTCAGTCTTCAGTTACATCTGCCTGCGTATCGGATGAAAGACTCAACATGAAATCTCTTCCATAGCAACACAAGAACACATCTGCGAGAAGAGGTGCACAGTTCGTAAGTATAAATAATCAAAGCACCGGAAGTGCTGAATGCGACGGGGTTTGTGTAATGAACAAAATCTGAATAAGATGGACATGCCATGAATAACAAAGTGCAGGAAAAATGAATAGAAATGGGGGAAAAATAGCGCCCGACGCGAGTTGTTCTTGCAATTTTTGCATCTTGTCAATTGGTATAGTGTTCAGATCTGATATGCCCCTCTACCTTTCTGTTCTTGCACTACTAGACCCTAAACTCTAGAGTCTATGAACACGTTTCTTCATTTCGTCTTATCATTAATAATAATTCACTGACATCGTGAATCACTAAACAACTTTCGAAATAGTTGTTGCTATATACAAGTATACATAATAAAGCAATTATGTTGTTTTCACGTTCTATCTGAAGTAAAATCAAATAAAACAATGCCGTAACCAGAACGTTTTCCCCCAATATTATCAACTATTGCATTAGGTTAAACAAGGCAAATTCTGTAAACACAATTGATATATTGTCATTTGGAATATTATTGTTTTGCTATTACATACATATAATAGCTTGTCTTAGTTTAAGTCAGTTCTTCTCATTACATTCTGTTCATGCAAACCCGGAGGCACTATTTATCTACGCGAAGGCATTTAATTTGAATACTGTTCGGCTGCGACTTGTGCTGTTTTTAGCTCTCATAGCTATTGCGGCGGGAGCGAAGTCCCCGCTGCAATGTTAACATAATGGTATACCAAGAATTGAAGGCTGGCCAGATTTCTGAGCTAAAAATAGCTGAATGCGGCGGGATTTGTGTAACGAACAAAATCTGAATAAGATGAACATGCCATGAATAACAAAGTGCAGAAACAAAATGAATAGAAATGGTGAAAAATACCGCCCGACGCGGTTGTTCTTGCAATTTTTGCATCTTGTCAATTGGTATAGCGGTCAGATCCGGAATGCCTCTCTACCTGTTCTTGCACGACTATGAGACCCTGAACTCTACAATCTATGAAAATATTGATGGAATCCGATCTTAAATACATGAGGTATATTTCGATATATGCTATATTCCAACACAATAACAATCCAGTGGTGTCAAACATATTTCTTCATTTCGTCTTATCATTAATAATAATTCACTGACATCGTGAACAACTTTCGAAATAGTTGTTGCTATACACAGTTATACATAATAAAGCAATTATGTTGTTTTCACGTTCTATCTGAAGTAAAATCAAATAAAACAATGCCGTAACCAGAACGTTTTTCCCTAATATGATCAACTATTTTATTAGGTTAAACAAGGTAAATTCTGTAGACACAATTGATATATTGTCATTTGGAATAATATTGTTCTCCTATTACATACATAGCTCGTCTTTTGCAAACTCCCAGCTGCAATGTTAACAGAATGGTGTACTAAAAATTGAAGGCTGGCCAGATTATAGCTTAAAAAAAAAGAGACGGTGAGTGGAGAAAGACTGTTAGAGTGGGCGGTGAGTGGAGAAAGATTATTAGAGGGGGCGGTGAGTGGAGAAAGACTGTTCGAGGGGGCGTTGAGTGGAGAAAGACTGTTAGAGGAGGCGGTGAGTGGAGAAAGTCTGTTAGAGGGGGTGGTGAGTGGATAAAGACTGTCAGAGGGGGCGGTGAGTGGATAAAGACTGTCAGAGGAGGCGGTGAGTGGAGAAAGTCTGTTAGAGGGGGCGGTGATTGGAGAAAGTCTGTTAGAGGGAGAGGTGAGTGGAGAAAGTCTGTTAGAGGGGATGTGAGTGGAGAAAGACTGTTAGAGGGGGCGATGAGTGGAGAAAGACTATTAGAGGAGGCGGTGAGTGGAAAAAGTATGTTAGAGGTGGCGGTGAGTGGAGAAAGACTGTTAGAGGGGAGGGGAGTGGAGAAAGACTGTTAGAGGGGGCGGTGAGTGGAGAAAGACTGTTAGAGGGTGCGGTGAGTAGAGAAAGACTGTCAGAGGGGGGCGGTGATTGGAGAAAGTCTTTTAGAGGGGGCGGTGAGTGGGGAAAGACGGTTAGAGGAGGCGGTGAGTGGAGAAAGACTGTTAGAGGAGGTGGTGAGTGGAGAAAGACTGTTAGAGGTGGCGGTGAGTGGAGAAAGACTGTTAGAGGGGCGGTGAGTGGAGAAAGCCTGTTAGAGGAGGCGGTGAGTGGAGAAAGGCTGTTAGAGGTGGCGGTGAGTGGAGAAAGACTGTTAGAGGTGGCGGTGAGTGTCGAAAGACTGTTAGCGGGGCGGTGAGTGGAGAAAGACTGTTGGAGGGCCGGTGAGTAGAAAAAGACTGTTAAAGGGGGCGGTGAGTGGCGAAAGACTGTTAGAGGGGGCGGTGAGTGGAGAAAGACCGTTATAGGAGGCGATGAGTGGAGAAAGAATGTCAGAGGAGGAGGTGAGTGGAGAAAGACTGTTAGAGGAGGTGCTGAGTGGAGAAAGACTGTTAGAGGGGGCGGTGAGTGGAGAAAGACTGTTAGAGGGGGTGGAAAGTGGAGAAAGACTGTCAGAAGAGGCGGTGAGTGGAAAAAGACTGTTAGAGGGGGGTGTGAGTGGAGAAAAACTGTTAGAGGGGGCGGTGAGTGGAGAAAGACTGTTAGAGGAGGCGGTGAGTGGAGAAAGACTGTTAGAGGAGGAGGTGAGTGGAGAAAGACTGTTAGCGGGGGCGGTGAGTGGCGAAAGACTGTTAGAGGGGGCGATGAGTGGAGAAAGACTGTTAGAGGGGGTGGTGAGTGGAGAAAGACCTTACAGGGGGCGGTGAGTTGAGAAAAACTGTTAGAGGAGGCGGTGAGTGGAGAAAGACTGTCAGAGGGGGCGGTGATTAAAGAAAGTCTGTTAGAGGGGGCGGTGAGTGGAGAAAGACTGTTAGAGGAGGCGGTGAGTGGAGAAAGATTGTTAGAGGGGGCGGTGAGTGGAGAAAGACTGTTTAAGGGGGCGGTGAGTGGAGAAAGACTGTTAGAGGGAGCAGTGAGTGGAGAAAGACTGTTAGAGGAGGCGGTGAGTGGAGAAAGACTTTATCAATAAAACGGCTTCATGTGCTGTCAAAATCATTCAAATGTGCGGGTTGTTCATTGAAAAACTACACACTTTTGATATTTGAGAACTGAGAAAAAATATTTTTACATTTTACTGGACAAACTAAGAAATTGATTTTTTTTATAAAAATGGTACTATTTAATAGGTGTTCAAATAACCGTTCCGAATATCAGGCGGAAAATGATTTAAATGTCATATGCCAGTGTGTTAAAGTTTGCTATATATTGCAATGTAAAATCATCGATCGATTTGCAGACGTATAGCAAATGCATACTTCCCGAGACATAGTAGATCGTGTACAAACAGTTTATGATGGCAAAAACAAATTGTGTAAGATTTCGATAGGAGGGGAGGGAGTGGGTATGGAAGGGCTCTGGGCGGGGAGATATGAGCCGAGGTTCGGGGAACAAGGACGTCTGAGCATCCTGTCTATAATTATTCTTATTTACCTTGTTTCATAATGTAATGCCATGAACTTGAAGAATGAAGAAGTATTACCTTTATACTTCATGTCTCACACCTCTATTATCACCCCTGAAAGCTCACGGACCTAGAGACAAAAGGAAAACAGAAAATAATTATTTTTTGTCTCAATTTTAGACAATTTTTAATTTGAAAAATAGGTTTTCCTTTGCTTTAGCATACATCTGCAGTGTGAAAGACAGATGATACAGAAAATCCCATGTTGATATGAGGTTTCATTCAAATTTCAGAAGTGTTTGACCTAATCACCACATATTCAGCTGGCTAGTGTATGAATTGTGTATTTTCCATAAGGGGCACATAAACATGAGCGAGAAAAACAACAACCTGGCTAACTTATGTATTTTATTGTTTTAAATTACTGGTCTTGGCTATACTAACGATATTAAACCAACAACAATGTCTGCTGGCCTGCTTTGAAGCTCAGGTGTTGGAAAAGGCTGTACAGTAACCCTATGGGAAAATTAATTGAGGTGTGAGACCTGAAGAGTCCACTGAATATTCTAATACTGTATATCAATACTGAGAAAAGTCGGATAATCCAGGTGTTTATAAACAGCTAGATTTCCTGGTTAACTTCTAGAAATACCTGTATTGTCTTTAAAGCGGACATATCTAACAGGGAAGTCCTTTGGTTAACCCGTTTATTTTATCGGCGGTGTTTACACTTTATTGTCAATTTAAGCGCTGAAGACAGGATAATAGCGAGGTTGTGTACACATAAGATAGATTTAAGCTAATAAGTAGGCAGTATTGCCAACTGACCGTTCCAAGTCGGTAACTGTCTGCACCACTCGTTGTGTTGTGTATTATATTTTTCATTCTATGTTTAATTTGTTATTTGTTTGTGGTGCAGTGCGGACCTACGCTGCTGCTGCGTTTGGGTGCTGTGATTTCTATAGGACCATTTTTCTCTTTCAGGGTATATATCAATCACAAAAGAAACATGTTGAAAGAACCCAGACTTTGCAATTAAACGACTCGCTGTTAAGACACGTGAGTTATCTTGTTGACAGAAACAAACACAACTGTGACTTAAACGATCGCTGAGAATAGAAATTTGAAAATGACAAGTAGCAACCAGTAAAACGAAACCCAGACAACATCCATTCCAAACGTATAGTGGTTTAAACATCATTAAAGATTTAATACAAATATAAAGAAAATGGTAAGGGTCTATTATAACAAGATGTCGCACATGCACTCACGACGCTCACACACGCATACACAGTTCGTGAAACCCTGCTTTAAACTAAACCCACATTAATGTATTTTGTCATACATGAATATAAATAAAAAATGCAATCCCTATATGTTTAATGATACGGTGGTTATAGCATTTTCAACTGTGTAACATCCACACCACGCGGATGTGTGTTTGTTGTACTGTATCTGTATCATATAAAGGTATTGACAATCTGATTATTGGTTTATATACTGCTAAAGATCTTCATCTACTCTTTTTTTTCTTTTCTTTTTTTATTATTATTATTAATAATAGAGCAACAAATACATATAACGTAATTGAATGTCGTCTGACTTGACACGATGTTGTTGTTGTAACCAATTGTTTACGTGGGCAGAGAAAACTCGTAATGTACTAAGCCTCTGTTAGAATCCATAATTTCTTTTTCTAGGTTATAAAAGCTAGAAAACGCTCGGTGGCTTAAAACCAATTCCAAATATATCATTACCGTCGCTCTGAAGGAAGTCTAAATGGCAAGTGTCACGGTTAAAAGTGCAATGATATCTTTCTAAAGGCTGAAAGCAGACTCTACCGTAGAGATGACGTTTTAAAAATATGAAGTCAAGTATATCATTTTTACAAGTGAGTTAACGTCTTAAGAAATACTGGTAAGAAAGACCATTTGGAAGTAACAAACATAACCAAGAGAAGTAACAAACACAACCAAGAGAAGTAACAGACACAACCAAGAGAAGTAAAAAAACACAACCAAGAGAAGTAACAAACACAACCAAGAGAAGTAACAAACACAACCAAGAGAAGTAACAGACACAACCAAGAGAAGTAACAAACATAACCAAGAGAAGTAACAAACACAACCAAGAGAAGTAACAAACACAACAAACACAACCAAGAGAAGTAACAAACACAACCAAGAGAAGTAACAGACACAACCATGAGAAGTAACAAACATAACCAACACAACCAAGAGAAGTAACAGACACAACCAAGATAAGTAACAAACACAACCAAGAGAAGTAACAAACACAACCAAGAGAAGTAACAGACACAACCAAGAGAAGTAACAAACACAGCCAAGAGAAGTAACAAACACAACCAAGAGAAGTAACAAACACAACCAAGAGAGGTAACAGACACAACCAAGAGAAGTAACAAACTCAACCAAGAGAAGTAACAAACATAACCAAGAGAAGTAACAAACACAACCAAGAGAAGTTACAAACAAAACCAAGAGAAGTAACAAACACAACCAAGAGAAGTAACAAACATAATCAAGAGAAGTAACAGACACAACCAAGAGAAGTAACAAACATAACCAAGAGTAGTAACAAACACAACCAATAGAAGTAACAAACACAATCAAGAGAAGTAACAAACACAACCAATAGAAGTAACAAACACAATCAAGATAAGTAACAGACACAACCAAGAGAAGTAACAAACATAACCAAGAGATATAACAAACATAACCAAGAGAAGTAACAAACACAACCAATAGAAGTAACAAACACAATCAAGATAAGTAACAGACACAACCAAGAGAAGTAACAAACATAACCAAGAGTAGTAACAAACATAACCAAGAGTAGTAACAAACGCAACCAAGAGACACAACCAAGAGAAGTAACAAACACAACCAAGAGAAGTAACAAACACAACCAAGAGAAGTAACAAACACAACCAAGAGAAGTAATAGACACAACCAAGAGAAATAACAAACATAACCAAGAGAAGTAACAGACACAACCAAGAGAAGTAACAACACAACCAAGAGATGTAACAAACATAACCAAGAGAAGTAACAAACACAATCAAGATAAGTAACAAACACAACCAAGAGAAGTAAAAAAACACAACCAAGAGAAGTAACAAACACAACCAAGAGAAGTAACAAACACAACCAAGAGAAGTAACAGACACAACCAAGAGAAGTAAAAAAACACAACCAAGAGAAGTAACAAACACAACCAAGAGAAGTAACAAACACAACCAAGAGAAGTAACAGACACAACCAAGAGAAGTAACAAACATAACCAAGAGAAGTAACAAACACAACCAAGAGAAGTAACAAACACAACAAACACAACCAAGAGAAGTAACAAACACAACCAAGAGAAGTAACAGACACAACCATGAGAAGTAACAAACATAACCAACACAACCAAGAGAAGTAACAGACACAACCAAGATAAGTAACAAACACAACCAAGAGAAGTAACAAACACAACCAAGAGAAGTAACAGACACAACCAAGAGAAGTAACAAACACAGCCAAGAGAAGTAACAAACACAACCAAGAGAAGTAACAAACACAACCAAGAGAGGTAACAGACACAACCAAGAGAAGTAACAAACTCAACCAAGAGAAGTAACAAACATAACCAAGAGAAGTAACAAACACAACCAAGAGAAGTTACAAACAAAACCAAGAGAAGTAACAAACACAACCAAGAGAAGTAACAAACATAATCAAGAGAAGTAACAGACACAACCAAGAGAAGTAACAAACATAACCAAGAGTAGTAACAAACGCAACCAAGAGACACAACCAAGAGAAGTAACAAACACAACCAAGAGAAGTAACAAACACAACCAATAGAAGTAACAAACACAATCAAGATAAGTAACAGACACAACCAAGAGAAGTAACAAACATAACCAAGAGATGTAACAAACATAACCAAGAGAAGTAACAAACACAACCAATAGAAGTAACAAACACAATCAAGATAAGTAACAGACACAACCAAGAGAAGTAACAAACATAACCAAGAGTAGTAACAAACATAACCAAGAGTAGTAACAAACGCAACCAAGAGACACAACCAAGAGAAGTAACAAACACAACCAAGAGAAGTAACAAACACAACCAAGAGAAGTAACAAACACAACCAAGAGAAGTAATAGACACAACCAAGAGAAATAACAAACATAACCAAGAGAAGTAACAGACACAACCAAGAGAAGTAACAACACAACCAAGAGATGTAACAAACATAACCAAGAGAAGTAACAGACACAACCAAGAGAATAACAGACACAACCAAGAGAAGTAACAAACACAACCAAGAGATGTAACAAACACAACCAAGAAAGTAACAGACACAACCAAGAGAAATAACAAACATAACCAAGAGAAGTAACAAACATAACCAAGAGAAGTAACAAACACAACCAAGAGAAGTAACAAACACACAAACACAACCATGAGAAGTAACAAACACAACCAAGAGAAGTAACAAACACAACCAAGAGAAGTAATAGACACAACCAAGAGAAATAACAAACATAACCATGAGAAGTAACAAACACAACCAAGAGAATAAAGTAGCAGACTCGGTGTGATTGAGTCTGTTCTTGAGCGGTAACGTAAGAAGCAACATCTCTCACGCCCACTAGCACCGACTTAAGCGGTTTTCTACTTCAAAGCTACCTATATTGTGCTCGTTGATCCCAAAGAACCAGTACAAATAACACTACTGATTCTTAGCACGGAGAGACTTGTTTACAGCCGCCACATTGTACTAAATCAACGCTTGTGTGAACGTTAATAAATACTGATAAGGGAGATCATTTAAAAGCAAGAAACACAACCAAGAGAATTAAATAGCAGACTGGGTTTTATTGAGCCTCTTCATGAGAGGTAATGTATGACGCAACACCTCTCACGCCCCCTAGCTTCAGCGGTATATTGCTTCAAAGTCACATATGTTGGGCTTGTTTATCCAAAAGTACCAGTAAAAAACACTACTGATTCGTAGCACTTCACTTTCCCAGCTTTTCTTTTTATTTGCATACATACATGATCATATATATGTGTCATTTTCATAACATGGAGAGATCAGACTTGGTACAAAAATGTGTAAAACGAATATACGTCAAACTAAATTTTATTATAATAACAGCATAAACGAGGATGTGGATAATCAAAACTTAAAATATGCAAACATGGCGCTTTCAAATAAATGTTTTATTACTATTTAAAGCAGCAACAACCCTTGCCATGTGTCTGTGATGTTACGAAACTTGTTTGATACATTTAAACGGTGAAAACCAAAGAATAAAGTAAAATAACACACTAATGTGACTTATACATTACTGTGTTTACATCAAAACTAAATATTAGGATAGTTGTCTCTTTATCATCGTGACAAATTCCGTCAAAAATTGCTTTTTCCTCATAACCATATTGAATAACTTAAAACAAAATAAAAACGATTAAACATTATCTTGTCTTGGATACTATTTGAATAAACTCAAACCATAACATTTTTTATAGAAATGGCAAACTAAAACAAATGGCAATATCAATTGTAAATAAGTAGCGATAACAGCACATACACTGCGGTAACATCAAGGACATATTTTGAAACACCAATGACCACTCCAGACATATTATCAGTTGTGCGTCACAGTTATCACGTTAGACGTGTAGTGGCGTCATTTTGGAATGAATGTAACATTAGCACACCTGTTTTAATACAAAGAGTAAACCATTTGGTATTTTCAAATCGTAAAACTCTTGTCGTTCTAAAAACTGGTAACATCAACGACAAGTTTTGTAACACCAAAGACAACTCCAGACTTATTATCAGTTTTGCGTCCCAGTTGTGACTGTATACGATTAATGGCAACATTTTGTAATGCATGATATGTGTGCAGTTTTAAAACAAAAGCAAACCATTTACTATTTTCAAATCGTTAGCTTGTGTTATTGTAAAATTAGACATATTTTGTTACACCAAATACGACTCTAGAGTTTGTATCACTTTTGCATCAAAGTTATGACTGTAGTTGTTTTGTGTCGTTATTTTGGGAAGCTTATTACACGTTCACAATGTTTTTAAAAGCAAAAAGAAGAAACATCCAACATGAAAACCAGTGATTCGTGCTATAATAAAATTGTCTTTAATGTTGCTGTATTTGTATAATTATGATGTTACCTTAATCATACTTTGCGAATTTGACTATTAAGGCCATACACTCAGTTATATTTATTAGAGATATTGCACGATACAGTTGATACATTTCGACGTCATGTTGCATTTTATACATCATTGCACAAACATAACTATATATGCATATGTTCAAACAAATGTCCCTGCTGTTACAAACTTTTTGACATTGATGTTACCTCAGATGTATGTGCTGTTACGTTTTGCTTTAATTTAATAATGAACTGTATTTATACATATTCCAACTCTGTTTACAAGCTATACCAGATTGAGATTCATATAAATCATGCGTTTTTATCAGGTAATTGCGTAATGCTTCTGTAAAATTAAATTGATCCAGTTATAACAATACGATGTATTTGCTGTTACACAATGATGTATATGATGTTACTAAATTTTGGGTAATACCAAAGACAGTAACATCAATGACAATTTCTAAGAAATAAACAAATATATTCAACAAAAGTTCCCCGGGCCATTGATTATTTTTGCAGACGACATTACCTTTACAAGACATTGTTTGTACAGTATAATGTTTTAATAGTATATTGCACTGGTAACTTCAAAGACATGACACACGAATACGTAAAGACAATCACATAAACTTTTGTACATACCTTCGAAAATAAAAAAACTTTATCCAAAAAAACACTCTGTCATCGTTTAACTGGAAGTTAAAACTGTGGGGGGATTCTTTAGTTGCTAGAATAACTAAAGGGCGATTACTCGTATTTCATTGTTTATATAAAAGTAACAACACGGACACAAATCCGTGGGACAGTATATAAATTGGCAACTTTTCATAAACAATTTACAGATGGCAATATGTTTATTATATGTATGTAAATTGAACATATTAATCTAGTAAACCAGAAACAAACTTCAACAAAATACCACCTTCTTTAATAAAATGTTAATGCACGCTATGTGTACCACCTCGTGGGACAACGAAATTTCTGTATATTTTACATGTTCAGTACCATAGTTACACAATTCATAAATTGCACTGTTATTGTTGTTTTTTTCTTTGAATTTATATAGTATATATGCCTATATTTGAAAATGACCCATTATAGTGCCTATTAATGTGGCCTTGCTTGTTAGAGACCGTAGTCTGGTGGAGATTTCTTAATTTACACCGTTTGCCACTGTTCTGTGAAACCTACATTTCCTGTTCGACTTTTAACGCATTTCACAAGTTAAGAGTTGTTTCTAATACTGCAGGTCAGCCTTAACCGGATGACGGTAGACCCAATCGTTTCGCAATCGTACTAAGGTCTTTCTTAATAATTTTACTTTGGAGTATTATTCTGAATGTTTTGCTCGTGTATTAACGTGTTGTAAATACCGTCGTTATAAATACTGAAGGTCAATTACTCAACTTTTGAAAGTGTAATAACAACGTTCGTAATGCTGAAACACGTCTTTACACCTAAGACATACTTGTTTAACCCTAAACCTCAACTCACTCACGGGTACAACAAGTCAGTACAATAGTGTTTTTTCTAAAAGTTGAAGGTAGGCGGTAGCGATTATAGTTTTAAAGATATAATGTCAAACATACCGCTGTAACAAGTGCTTTAACGTCCATCTTATCCCATTTACAAGTGAGCGTGTCGTTTTTAATGCTGAAGGTCAGTGTAACCACGCTAAAGGGAACAATTCCGCTAAAGGTAACAACAGCCGATAAAGTTAACAAGTTCAACCTAAAGGTAACAACCTCCGCTAAAGGTAACAATTACCTGTACCGCTACAGGTAACAGCGCTTACGCTACAGGTGCCGCGGTAACTAAAAAGAACCCGTTTACTCAATTTTCATTGAAACTGTAGAGGTTGAAAAAAAGTTGTTACCTTTAGCGTTAGTCTTGTTACCTTTAGCGGAAGAGGTGATTGTTACCTTTAGCGGAAGAGGTGATTGTTACTTTAGCGGCGGTTGTTACCTTTAACGGAATTGTTACCTTTAGCGTTGTTACAGTCAGCTTAAACCGGAAAGTGAAGGTAGACCCAGTCCGTTTCGCAAGCGTACTAAAGTCTTTTTTAATAATCTTTAAAACAGTAATAAAGTCATAACCCTTTTAAATGGGGTGAAATACAAGGTTTGCGCGAGCGTTTTTCCTTACCAGACAAATTCTTCCCGACATTTACCATGAGTTCTTCCTACCAAGCATTTTGAATCAATGTGGGCGACCTCGCTTCTGTCTGTTCAAATACCTTGACATGCCTTACATATTGATTAAAATCCACCCTTGTAACATATCAGCACAAAAATACAATTGCTCACATGTAAGGGATACGTGTGCGTTAGCGTGTGCATAACAACACATATAAAATGTTCACTGCTACCATGTGTAATTATAAGATTTCTTTTTCAAAGTGAAAAATGTAAAGGAACTGTTGCTACCTTACCATTTGCAATAATAAAAACCATTATAATGACATTTAAAAAAAATATAATAAGTAAATCAGTAGGCTTGAACCCTTATTTCCCCGGCACTAACATAACACCTCAATCAACTGCGCTACAGAGGCTAATGAACGTTTTGCCGCTAATTTTCATATAATAATTACTACGTGCTACACTTCAGTAGACTGATTCACGAAAATGTCATTTAATATTGCAAAATATGTGTTTATACCATTCAAGTTTTTTAGACGGGTTCACTAGGAATTAAAGTTGATACACTTTTGTCGTCAACTACATGATTCACAGTCTGTTAACCATAGACAAACACAAAAATCTGCCTTCGGCAGGTGAATGACGTCGTTTACTATGGAATTTCACCTCTTTTTTTTTACATCGTAATCATGTAGTTTGTTTTAATACTTTTACACGTGTATTAACTCGTTGGTGATACTGAAAACAACCTCTACCCTCTTTCAATTGTTAATACTGTGATTATAAGAATTCCAGTTTTGAAAATGCAATAACAATTACTCCTAAAACGTCATTCGTAACAACACTAAAGGTCAACTCCCCCTTAAAACATTTAAGTTCGGAATAGTTACTGTAAAATAGTGAATGATTAAACCATAATACGGGAATCTAGTTTTAACCCTTAACCCGCTACATATATATATAATGGAATGTTCTTTCTTTGAATTAAGACCATTCCATTTATGTGACAATGAGGTGTTTTGGGGGGAAATGACTGAGCAGCCGGACATTGTAAACCCTAATCATCTGGGTTTACAATGGACGCAAAATTATTATAGTCGTGCTTAGCGGGTGAAGGGTTAAGATTAAATATTAAAATGACAGTACTCTTACATGTTATGTTGACCCATGGTTGTTATATGCGGGTAAAGGTCTTATTCGCCCTTTCTAATGTTATGTCGCAGATGCTTTAACGGCGTTCTAAAACAACTAAATGCCTTTTACTTCGTTAAATACCCGGTAGCTAGTGCAATGTTGTTGTTTCAATAACTGAAACAGAAATATACTTAACTAACTGCGTGTACGACAGTATTCATTTAAGTACCAGAGGGGGTGTATTCAGTTGACAACATTCAATTAGGTACCAGAGGGAGCCTGTACGACAGTGTTCAGCTAAGAACCAGAGGGTGTCTGTACGACAGTATTTAATTAAGTACCAGAGAGTGATTAATTAAGTTCTACTCAGCCGATTTATGATAGCATCTAATTCAGAACATTAAAAAATATGGGATACAAACGTAATGTCATGTTCCGTGCAAGCTATAATACGTTCTTTATCTTCCTCGATGTGAAAGACTTGATTGGTTGTTTAAATGTGATAAGCTGTCTTACACTGTTGCACTTAACCAGGAACAAGAATAACATAATGACGTAGTTGTAGTCAGGAGAGTTTAAGTATGATTTTAGACCTATTCCAGACAGTGATCACAAGAACTCACAATGTCATTAGTGCTGAAGTAGAGCTTTGTGACGTCCCTCTAGAATACAAGGTGTGGTGTGGTTTACAAAAGAAGAAAATAGGGTTTTAACAAATAAGGCGATTCATCTGTTCTAAAGAATAACGTCTAAAGCACTTCCTGCCACAGGGATTGTGTTCATAGATAGATAAGTATACGGTATCTGAATGTCCGCGTAATTGCACTATATGTCTCATGGCATTTATTCTCTGTAATACATATTACCTAAGACAAATTCGATAGCGATTCCTTTTTGTTTTCTTTATCATCTTCGACGCTAGATTTTAAATACTTTGTATTGTGCAGAAAAAAAAAGAAATTAAAGTATGTTAGACTATCCACATTTAGTTCGTCGATATATTGATGAAGTTATCCTCTTATTGTGTTGACACATTTATAAAATAGTGTAGTCTTTATAGTGTATAGTCTTTATAGTGTATAGTCTTTATAGTGTATAGTCTTTATAGCTTATAGTCTTTATTATGTATAGTCTTTATAGTGTATATTCTTTATAGCTTATAGTCTTTATAGTGTATAGTCTTTATAGTGTATAGACTTTATAGCTTATAGTCTTTATAATGTATAGTCTTTATAGTGTATAGTCTTTATAGTGTATAGTATTTATAGTGTACAGTATTTATAGTGTATATACTTTATAGTGTATAGTCTTTATAGTGTATAGTCTTTATAGTGTATAGTATTTATAGTGTACAGTATTTATAGTGTATAGTCTTTATAGTGTATAGTCTTTATAGCTTATAGTCTTTATAATGTATAGTCTTTATAGTGTATAGTCTTTATAGTGTATAGTATTTATAGTGTATAGTATTTATAGTGTATATACTTTATAGTGTATAGTCTTTATAGTGTATAGCCTTAAAAGTGTATAGTATTTATAATGTATAGTATTTATAATGCATAATCTTTATAGTGTATAGTCTTTATAGTGTATAGTCTTTATAATGTATAGTCTCTATTGTGTATAGTCTATATAGTGTATATTCTTTATAGTATATAGTATTTATAGTGTATAGTCTTTATAATGGAGAGTCTTTATAATGTATAGTCTTTATAATCTATATTCCTTATAATGTATAGTCTTTTTAGTGTATAGTCTTTATAGTGTAGATTCTTTATAGTGTATAGCTTTTATAGTGTATAGTCTTTATAGAGTATAGTCGTTATAGTGTATA